>JAODAL010027759.1:0-54409 GCA_025379985.1 Phyllomedusa bahiana
TGCCCAGTAACACTGTGCTTTGAAATAACACATAAAATACCGATGGGGTTCCCAACAAAATTGATAATTCGACGAGATAGAAGAACACATGTTATTGCTTCTCCAGAAGACGCATATGGGCGAAATAGTCCTGGAAAGTCCAGCAGCAATGTTCATGTGCCACGGCAGGGCATAGCGTCTCCTTCCTGGAGCTGGCTGTGGGACAGGCGGGGCTAGAGACAGAGCGTACGACGTTTCGGGAGACTCCTCCCCCTTTGTCAGTGGCCTTTCGTCTCCTTGACCAAGTTTTAGACCCCAATGGCAGATTTATAATATTAGTTTGCGTAATAAACAACACATTATATACAATCGTCAATCTTTATGCTCCCAATTCCCGCCAAATCAGATTTATAAACAAAACTCTTAAAAAAGCGAAAAGAATATCCCAGGGTACTCATTACCTGCGGCGATTTTAATATCATCTCAGATCCCTCGATGGATTCCTCATCGAACTCCAGCCTACCTCACCATGGTCTTCGGCATTGGACCTTTCAAGCCTCCCTCTATGATGCCTGACGGTGTCTCCATGCATCGGAAAGAGACTTTACCTACTACTCAGCAAGACACATGTCTTACTCCAGAATCGATATGTTCCTGGTAAACAAATGGACTTTGCAAAAAATAGATAAATGTGACATTGGCATTATCTCATGGTCAGACCATGCCCCTGTCTCATTGTCAATAAAAACAGCGTCGAATGGACCAATGCCGTTTACATGGAAGAACAACATTAGAGTTTTATCAGATCCCTCTCACCAAAAAACTATCCTAAAACACCTAGCGCAGTACTTTGACCTGAATCAAAGGCCCAACACCAACCCATTTATATTATGGAACATAAAGCTTACATTAGGGGCATCTTAATTCAACTATCCCATAACATTAAAAAACAAAGACTTAAAAAATGGGATGACTTAGTCAATACCCTGTCCACTTTAGAAAACAAACAAAAACAAACTCCATCTCTGTCAAATCACCTTGAGCTCTATAAAGCTAGACAAGCTATGAGAGAATTTTGACAGCCACACCAAAAACATAAAATTAACCTACTATAAATCTATGAACAAACCTTCAAAACTAATGGCTAGTAGAGTCGCCTCAGCACATCACAAATCGGCCATACCATATTTGATGTCCAATGATGGATCTCATAAAATAACTAACCCACAAGCCAGAGCCGACGCCTTTAGCGACTTTTACACCAAACTATATAATCTAAAAGATGATCTCACAACCCAAAACCCTCCTTCTCATGCAATTCAATCATTTTTATCTTCTCTTCACCTCCCTACTGTACCCCAAGACATCTTGGACAAAATCAATGTTCTTTCTCTCTAGCAGAGGTCTCCCTTATTATTCATGCCCTCCCAAAAGGAAAAGCTCCAGGCCCAGACGGCTTCTCTACTGAATACTTTCAAGCCTTCTCCTCAATTCTAGGTCCCCACTTGGCCGAGCTATGTAATTCAGCGATGGCGGAGGGTACTTTACCAGCAGAAATGCTACAAGCGACTATAGTCACAATTCCTAAGCCAGGGAAATCCCCTGATGACCCTGCTAACTTTCGACCAATCTCTTTATTGAATTCAGATACAAAAATTTATGCTAAAATGATTGCAAATCGGCTGGTGGACATCTTGCCGTCGCTGATAAGAGCCGATCAGGTGGGATTCATCAAGGGTAGACAGGCCCCAGACGCAACGAGACGTCTGTTAAACATCATACACCATATTGAAACCCAGAAATTGCCTTCTCTGCTTCTTTCATTAGATGCAGAGAAGGCCTTTGATAGGATCCACAGGACTTTTGCCTTTAAGGTGTTGGAAAACTTTGGATTCTCAGGACCTATCTTTCAAGCGATACGATCCCTCTACTCCGCACCTTCGGCCCGAGTTTTATCCAATGGCCTATTATCTAAACCCTTTCAAATAACTAACGGTACGAGACAAGGCTGCCCTCTGTCCCCCCTATTATTTGTCCTCATAATGGAACCCCTGGCAGAATCCATCCACTCTGACCCGGCTGTATCAGGAATCCAGATTGCGAAACATTCCCATATCATTTCTCTCTTCGCCGATGACGTGATACTGTCACTATCGAGCCCAACCACATCTCTTCCCTCAATTATCAGAAATCTTGACACATTCAGTAAACTTTCTTATTACAAAGTTAACTCTTCCAAATCAATGGTCCTAGATTTTAACCTAAAAGCAATAGAAGCTTCTAAACTTAAAAACTCCTTTCCATTCCAATGGCAATCTCATTCCATCCCTTATTTAGGGATCGTACTCACTAAAAAAAAGTTCAAACCTATTGAAAACAAATTTTATTCCCTTACATGAAAATTTGCAAAAGGAATTAGATAGAATCTCCAAAATAGATAACTCATGGCTAGGCCGCATCATTCTTTATAAAATGCTCATTCTCCCTAAGATTCTTTACTTCCTGAGTGCTCTACCTATCCATATCTCAAATTCCATGTTCTCCATGTTCCAAGCTCAAATGAACAAATATATATGGCAATCAAAGCGCCCCCGGGTTAAATCATATATTATGCATAAAAGTGAACGATTTTGGGGGCTAGGTCTTCCATCATTGAAAGCTTATCATATTGCGGTTACTATCGACCAAATCCAATACTGGTGGAACGCCACAGATACTAAGCTATGGGTCGCAATAGAAGCAGACATGTTGAATTCTGTGTCTTTAAAAGATAGATTGATTAACCCATACTCTGTAGATGCAATCGAGGACACCCATTCCATGCCGATCAAGACTTCACTAAAATATTGGGATATGTTAAATCCTGATGAACACCCTCTCATAGCCTCTAGTGCTCTACCGATTCCGATTCAGGTACTCAATATTCCTTTGCCTCATGTTTCTCTCAATAGCTGGAAAAATCAAGGTATAACGCAGGTTCAGGATTTGTTCATTAATGATACACTCCTCTCCTTCCCTTCCCTCCAAGCTAAATATAACCTCCCACCCAAAGACATATTCCAATATAACCAAATTGCTCACCTTTTCAGGCGGAACTCTACTCAAAAGACCAGAATCCTTACTCCAATCCTATCCATTCTCGACCACAAAATCTCTAAATCTCAAAAAAGCTCAAGAATCTTATACAACATAATCACTAAAACCTGATTTGTTTTAAAACAGAGGACATTCTCAAGTGGGAGCGGGGGAATTGGGCATCTCATCGGAATCTCAATGGGCAACAAACGCTACATTGGGCCCACAAATTTCCCCCGCCTCTAAATAGCTTCAAAGAAAAAACACAGAAACTTTTAAAATAGATGGAATTTTCACCCCTCTCCGCCTTTCACTTATATACCCAATGCATTCCGTAAATTGTTGGAGAGGTTGCGGCCTCCAAGGATCTCATTCATATATTTTGGGGCTGCCCCATGCTGACACAATTCTGGGGTAACGTCATAACTTTATCCTCTAAGTATGCACAAATACAATGCCTCCACTCCCCAGAGTTCGCCCTCTTCCTGATTGGCATTGACATAGTTCCCCTAATAAATAGAAAGTTAGTATGTCATATTCTTCTAGCAGCCAAAATAGCCATTACTAGAAATAGGAAAGCTATACTCCCCCCCCCCCCTCAATCGAGGAGGTATCAGAAATTGTTTCCACAAACTGCATGTATGAAAAAATCATAGCCTTTAGAGAAGGAAAAGCTTCAAAATTCTTCCTACATTGGTCGAAGTGGATGGAAGATAATAAGTTCTCACAAATATAATGGCTCAAAGGATCATAATGATGATGGCCATGCCAGTGTGACCAGACATCCTTCCCCTCTAACCCCCTCCAGCTCTATCCTCCCCTGTCTTCCCCCTAAATCTTATAAGGTGAGTGCAAAACTCCACATACTCATGTCGGAACTGGTAAAAGCCATCCAATCGCATCAAAATATTTCCCGAGGAGTGAGATTGGTCTATACCCGGTGTGATCCTATAACAAAGCTTAAGTGTTACTTATGCACTGGATGTTATTAAGCCGGTTTAATCATTAGCTCATACATACCTAGGTATTATACCGGGACCCACCTAGATATATCTATGGTACAACGCAAACAAGGCGATTTTATGGCTTTACCAATAATCTTGCTCTCAACTATAATTTAAAAAACATTATTTGATATAAAATGGTTATCTTGCAATCAAGTGTCTGTTATTTGCTTGTTCAAACTACTGACCAATGCTTCTATATTATTGTACTCACTTTGTAACCTATGTGATTAATTGATTTGTACGCGATGTTACATTTGTTTTTCTCTTCTTAAAATTTTCAATAAAAATTTATTGTTGAAAAAAAAAAATAGCAGAGCAAAAAATAAATGGGAGATCTTTAGAAACATCTTAGGTGCCCACTGTGAGAGGTACATACCATATGGTAAAAAAATAATTAGAAACAGGAAAAACCCAATGTGGATCAACAGAGATGTAAAAGAGGCAATAAAAAACAAAAAGAAAGTGTTTCAGCTACTAAAACAAAAAGCTACTAAACTATTTCTTCTCCACTGTATTTACCGAGGAGGATGAGCTTCCTGTTGATGAGCAAAGGGAGGAGGTAAATTCCAACTTAAATGTTTCTTGTCTAACCCAGGAAGAAGTGCAGCTCCGCCTGAGGAAGCTTAAAATAGACAAATCCCCAGGCCCTGACAGTATACACCCGCGTGTTCTAAGGGAGTTAAGTAATGTGATAGATAGGCCCCTATTTTTAATATGTATGGACTGTATGTCCCAAAGGATTGGCGCATAGCAAATGTGGTGCCAATATTCAAAAAGGGGTCAAAAAGTGATCCAGGAAACTATAGGCCAGTAAGTTTAACCTCTGTTGTGGGTAAAATATTTGAAGGTTTTCAAGAGATGCTATCCTGGAGTATCTCACTGAAAATAAATGTATAACGCCATTCCAGCATGGGTTTATGAAGGATCGGTCCTGTCAAACTAATCTCATCAGCTTCTATGAGGAAGTTAGTTCCAGACTGGATCGGGGTGAGGCACTGGATGTCATATATTTGGATTTTTCTAAAGCATTTGATACTGTTCCACATAAAAGGTTGGTAAGTAAAATGAGAATGCTTGGACTGGGGGAAAATTTGTGCAAGTGGGTAAAATGGCTCACTGATAGAAAACAAAGGGTGGTAATTAACGGTGCATACTCGGACTGGATCCCTGTTACTAGTGGGTTCCACAGGGCTCAGTATTGGGCCCTATCCTCTTTAATATTTTCATAAATGATCTTACACAGGGATTGCACAGTAGAATATCGATCTTTGCAGATGATACTAAGCTCTGTAAAGGAATCCACACAATAGAGGATAATGTGTTATTACAAAGGGATCTGGATAGGTTGGAGGCCTGGGCACAGAAGTGGCAGATGAGGTTTAACACTGATAAATGCAAGGTTATGCACATGGGGAGGAAAAATCCATTACATGATTACATGTTAAATGGAAAAACACTGGGTTAAAGTGACATGGAGAAGGACTTGGGAATCCTGGTGGACAGTAAACTGTACTGTAGCAGCCAGTGTCAGGCAGCAGCAGCCAAGGCTAATAGGATCATGGGTTGTATTAAAAGGGGCATAGATGCACATGATGGGAACATTATTCTCCCACTATACAAGTCACTGGTTAGACCACACATGGAATATTGTGTACAGTTTTGGGCACCAGTGCACAGGAAAGACATTGTAGAGCTTGAACAGGTACAAAGGCGGGCAACAGAAATAATAAAAGGACTGGGTGTGCTGCAATACCCAGAAAGATTAGCAAGGTTAGGGTTATTTAGTTTAGAGAAAAGACGGCTTCGAGGGGACATAATAAATATGTTTAAATATATTAAGGGCCAATATAGAGATCTCGCTAAAGATTTATTTATACCCAGGACTATATCTAGAACAAGGGGGCATCCTCTACGTCTTGAGGAAAGAAAGTTTCTACATAAACATAGAAAGGGATTCTTTACTGTTAGAGCGGTGAGACTGTGGAACTCTCTGCCAGAGGAAATTGTCATGGTGAATTCACTAACAGAGTTCAAGAAAGGCTTGGATGCATTTCTGGAGCGTGATAATATAACAAGTTATAGGGACTAGGATTCTGGAGAAGGGTCTAGATACATTTCTAGATGTAATATAACAAGTTATAGTGACTAGGATTCTGGAGAAGGGTATGGATACATTTCTAGATGTAATATAACAAGTTATAGTAACTAGGATTCTGGAGAGGGGTCTTTGATCCAGGGATTTATTCCGATTGCCAGATTGGAGTCAGGAAGGAATTTTTTCCCTAACATGAGGACAATTGGCTTCTACCTCATGGGGGTTTTTGCCTTTCTCTGGATCAACACTTTAACACTTTAGCAACACTTTAGCAAATGAGTTGAACTGGATGGACGTATGTTTTTGTTCGGCCTGACAAACGATGTAACTATGTAACCAAAGAGAGGATCACACCAGTGAGTCGCATAGCCAATACTTTAGCTAAAATTTTGGGGTCTAAGTTCAATAAGGATATTGGTCTATAGGAGCTACACTGATCTGGAGGCCTGCCTGATTTATGAATTATAGTGATTACCGCCTCAGAGAAAGAAGGTGGCAGGGAGTCTTCCGCAGCCGCAAACAATTTTTTCAAACTGTTGCCCCACTGTTCCACATCTCGTTTATACCACTCAGCCGGAAAGCCATCAGGCCCAGGTGTCTTGTGTGTTGCCAGTCTCCCTATCTCTCTACCAATCTCCCCCACAGATATATCTTCTGCCATTTCCTCCACCTCTGCCCCAGTCAAACACAGCAACTTCAGTTGACTAAGAAATTGTTCTATGTCCCCATCTGTAACCTGCAATCTGGAGGCATAAAGTTCCCTGTAGTAAAGAGTGAACTGCTCACATATCTGAGCAGGATCTGACCGGGTGATTCCGTCCCTACCAACCACATTGGCCACCACTGTCATCGGCGTTTCAGTTCTAGCTAGGTAAGCCAGCGCTCTACCATTCTTATCTCCCTCAACAAAAATTGATTGATTTTGCATGAGTCTCTTCTGGGTATAGTCAGTCAAATGTAACGTGTAGGTCCGTTGGGCAACCAATAATGCTTCCCTAGTCGATGGGGATGGGTCATTTACAAAGTCTGTCTCCTTCAGTGTTAACTCAACCTCCAGATTCCCCTTATATTCCTCATCTCGGCCCTATATGACACAATAGTCCCAATTAGGAACCCCCTTATTACAGCCTTGGAGGCATCCCATTCAGTCAATGGATTCACCGACCCTTCGTTCACCTCCCAATAGGATGCTATATGGTCCTGGCAAGTACTCATCACTCTCAGAACATCCAGCCATCTAGGGTTTAACCTCCATAGCCGTTCGGAGGCCCGCACTGGTGAGACTAGAATCAATGTCAGAGGCGTATGATCCGATATCCCCCTAGGCAGATATTCAACCTTCGGTATCATATGCAAGATATCCCTTGAAGCAAAGGCCAAGTCAAGACAGGATAATGTGTCATGTGTTGGAGAGAAACACGAGAACTGTCGCATCTGGGGATGAAGCCAACGCCACATTTCAACCAAGTTATGTGCTGGTGCCCCCTTTCTAAGACCCTTGTTATGCGTCGCCTGAGGTCTAAGTCGATCTAAATCTTGGTCGAGGGTTGCATTAAAGTCCCCCAGAAGAAGCAGCGGGATCCCCGGGTACTGCGAGATTTTGGAACCCCCTTGTGGAATGGAGGTGGAACATATATGCCCCCAATCAAAAAATCCGATCCCCACAGCCGGATATGCAGAAGCACATACCTCCCGGATGGGTCTATGTGTAGATTCTGTAACTGGAGCGGCAAGGACTTGCTGATCAAAACCGAAACCCCCCGTGCATAGTTGGAGTACACCGCGTGGAATGTCATCCCTATCCAGGGCCGCTTCAATGCCAGTATCTTCTGCCCCCGCAGGTGCGTCTCTTGGAAAATAACGATACCAGGATTATGAGATTTGACATAATCGAAGAACAACGCCTTTTTCAGTTTGCAGTTTAACCCCCGGACATTCCAGGACACAATCGTACAATCAGCCATTATACCAGTTAAACCAACAGACACAACTCAAGCACCCAGCAGATCAGGGATCAATACGAACATAAAACCCATTCATTCTACAGAACATGTACAACAGCAACCAGGCTAAAAATAGCCACCCCCCACCCTGCTCAAAGCCACCCAACTTGACCGAGCTTAGATTCCCTAACATAGTAGTCAAATGTTAAAAACACAGAGCTGGGAAATGCGCCAAGGTACTCAAATATCCTAAAACCCAATGAAGAAAAAATACACCTGTGTGGGTGTTCCAAAGAGAAACACTAACGCAAGTCTCCATCTTCGCTCCTAAAAAAAAGAAATTGACCCTGAGTGGAAGTAATTGCTCAGGGGAGGAGAGCATCAAGGAATAACCAACCAACGTGGCAGAAACGCCATAACTTATTAGCAAACTGAAATGCCTGACAACCCCACCCTACTCAGTGTCAGCAGTGATCAGGAGCACGTCTATCGAGCCACTCAGAAGCCTCCTCAGGTGTTGTAAAAAAGAAAGTGCGATCTCGATACTGAACTCTCAGTCTAGTGGGATAAAGCATCGCATATTTAATTCCAGCTTTCCTCAGACGACTCCTCACATGAGTGAACTGCCTCCATTTCTTCTGGACTTCGGAGGTGAAATCAGGATAAAAGGATAACTTGCTGTTCTCGTAAGCAATGTCCCCTTTCCGCCTGGCAGCCGACAGAACTAAATCTCTGTCTCTATAATTGGGGAGTTTGAGGATGAAAGGACGGGGTGGAGCACCCGGTGGCAGCGACTTGGTCGGGATACGATGAGCTCGTTCCACTACAAAACTGGGAGAAAAATCTATAGGAGCTAAAACATCTTTCAGCAATTGTTCCACGAACTGCTCCGGGGATGACCCCTCCACCCGTTCCGGGAGGACCAGGATGCGGACATTGTTGCATCTGCTTCGGTTCTCTGCATCTTCCGCTCTGGCCTGTAGAGTTTTAACTTGTTGCTGTAAAGTATGGATAGACGCTTGGTTGGCGTTGGAGGTGTCTTCCACCTCGCCGATTCTGTGCTCTGCTTCCACTGTACGCTCCCGGATCTTATCTATATCATGGCGGAGTTTGTTAATGTCCATCTGCAGATGGTCTATCTTGGTGGTAAGGGTGGCCTGACAGGTCGCAATAGCCGCCATTATTTTCTCGGTATCAAAAGCCCCACTGAAAGAGGGCTCAGACAGGGAAGACTCATCCGCCTGGCTCGTCATGTCCGCTGTGGTTTGTTTTTGTGTGGAGGAAGACAGTGGAGGCTCTGTTGTGTCCCATACGTAAAGTGAGCAGCAGGGGCAGAGCTACGATATGTCCCGGTATACACAATTAGTGTCAGCAGTGCAATAAGGACACGACAGATACTTGACAATGGAAATTTAGGGTTTAGTCCAAGTTATAATGCAGACGGACTATAATGCTATAGGTGATCAGCAGGTGTCGCCACGGTCTCACTAGTGGTTTGCAGCAGGTTGTGGTGAGTTGTTGTATACAGAAGAAGGAGCCGTGGAGGCTCTACCGCACTCCGTATGTGTGTCAGAGTACAGGGGCAGGTCAGCAATATGTCCAGATATGAGACAGTACGAATGAGCAGGTGTATCACAGTTGACCAGCAGGTGTCACCCCCGTCTCAAAGAGCAATGTACAGCAAGTAAATGTAATGGAACCAGTGACTTTATATAGAAGAACAGTGGGTAGTGGGAGTCAGCTATAATGTGGTTGACCAGGTGTCACCCTCCGTCTCAAGGAGCAATGTACAGCAAGTAAATGTAATGGAACCAATGACTTTATATAGAAGAGCAGTGGGTAGTGGGAGTCAGCTATAATGTGGTTGACCAGCAGATGTCACTCGTATCCCTGATAACGCTGGTAGACCAGGAATGGTAACAGAGCCACTAGTGTAAAATGCCACCTACAGGTGCAATGGCTATTTATATTCATCCAGGACAGGAACTGCGGTCCGTCTCTTTAAACAGCTAATCGTGCTGAGGCCAGATAACAAGGCAAAGTTCCCCACGAGCACAGAAAAAGGAAACGCTGTGCAAATCCACTCCTAGATTTGGGTTACCCAAGTGGTCTGCAGAGGGACTATAAAGTTCAGAGGGCGTGCTCCGTTATCAGCAGTGTAGCTAAGATGGCACCGCGCTGCTTTCCCTTCCCGCCCTTTTCAGTTGAGGAAGCCAAGATGGCGTAGATATGGCGCCAAAAAGTACCAAGCAGGGGTGCTGTGCAGATTTAGCTATTGGCACCTGTCTCCACTCTCTGCACACCAGATCTGTCCCCACCGCCCACTCCTCCACACTTATCTGTGTCCACAGTGCTGAACACCCGACTCTCTGGCCGACCGATGCCTCAGGCACTCTGTCGCCCGCCTCCGCCGCTGCTCCTCTGCCTTCTCCTCCGACTTGCTGATCGTCGATAAGAGCAGCAGTGGGAACCGCTTGCTGTCGGCAGCTCTGGTCGGGGCTGGAGCCCGGGCTTCCATTCTGATCACGGCCCCGCAGTGCAGCGGCAGCTGTTCCTTCACCTGCAAGGCGGGCGCCCGTCCACACTCCGATGTTGGGCTGGTCTCCTCCGGTCAGTGCGGCTGTCCCTCCGTGCCCGGATAGCTGTCAGGTTCTCTTGCGAGAGGTAGCAGGAGACGCGCGCCCTCACTTCCCGCCGAGTCTCGCGTGCTCCTCCGTCCCTGGCCCGGGACTCTCCAACGGCTTACAGCAATAACCGGGAACTCCACCACCAAGATGGAATGACCAGTGGCAGCAGCAGGCTTTCTTATAACTCCCCTGATGAGTATACAGGTCAGTGACCACTCAAACGGGTCAACTAGGCAGGATTTCTGCAGGATTTCGCAGGAGCTACAGACACACACGTCTTCACTCCATGAAGTTTAGGCCACACCCACGAACATCACTAAGAATTGGTCTCTGATATATGTTGACATTAATAGGTTTTCCAGGAAGGACTCGAGGGCTGAACTGGGTTTAAAGTTGTTTCAGAAGCCAATGGGTGCAGAGGACACAGCGTCCAGTCCTGTGATGGCAGATTGCTGTCATGGAATTTCAAATTTGTCCACAGCTTGAGGTTTTTTAGGCGCCATTATAAACACATCAGCCCTGTCGCCAATATAAACGGAGAAAATATATACTGTACTATACAGAATGTTATTATATGAGGGGGTCTCAAAGCTCCGCAGAGTTTTGGTTGTTGACATCACATTAATTACATCTTAAGTAGGTATACAAGCATTATGTGTATACAAGATGCTAGGGAAATAGAGAACACGGTGACAGGTTAACTGCCAGTAGTTAACCATACACTTCTGCCAACAGTGGTGTGGGGGTATAGACACAAGTAAAGGTACAGTGTCCGAGTGTAAAAATAGTACTAGTGCAGCCAGGGGCGTAACTACCGGGGTAGCAGACGTAGCAGCTACCACGGGGCCCAGGCTCTTCGGGCCCCAGGGCCTGCCGCTGCCATGTCTGCTACCCCGGTAATGCCGCTCCTGGGCCCGCCGGCAGTGAACTTAACAGTTCACTGCGGCGGGCGCGGACCTTAGAGGCCCGGCGCATCCCGCCTCTGAATGCCCCGGCCCTCCGGCCCGAGCGTTCAGAGGCAGCTTTGCTAATCTGCCTGGTAGCAGGCGCCGGTTCTCAGTGATCAGGTGGGCGGCGCGATTACATCACATGATCGCGCCACTCAAGCTGAGCACAGAGGCTGGAGTGCAGCGCATCGAGGGAGCGTGGACTGAGGTATGTAACCTATTTCTTATTTTACCTGCCCTGCCTGCCTGTTTAGCCCACCAGCCTGCCTGTATACCCCTGTCTGCCTACAGTACAGACCAAAAGTTTGGACACACCTCATTCCAAGAGTTTTCTGTATTTTCATGACTACTTTCATGACACTGGTCTAATGTCCATTCCTTGTGTTCTTTAGCCCAAACAAGTCTCTTCTGCTTGTTGCCTTTCCTTAGCAGTGATTTCCTAGCAGCTATTTTACCATAAAGGCCTGCTGCACACAGTCTCCTATTAACAGTTGTTGTCGAGATGTGTCTGCTGCTAGAACTCTGTGTGGCATTGACCTAGTCTCTAATCTGAGCTGCTGTTAAGTTAACCTGCGATTTCTTAGACTGGTGACTCGGATGAACTTCTCCTCCACAGCAGAGGTGACTCTTGGTCTTCCCTTCCTGGGGCGGTCCTCCTGTGAACCAGTTTCTTTGTAGCACTTGATGGTTTTTGCCACTGCACTTGGGGACACTTTCAAAGTTTCCCCAATATTTCGGCCTGACTGACCTTCATTTCTTAAAGTATTGATGGCCACTCGTTTTTCTTTACTTAGCTGTTTTTTTTTTCTTGCTATAATAGAAATTCTAACAGTCGATTCAGTAGGACTATCAGCTGTGTATCCACCTGACTTCTGAATTACACAACTGATGTCCCGACCCCAGTTATAAGGCAAGAAATCCCACTTATTAAACCTGACCGAGCACACCTGTGAAGTGAAAACCATTTAAGGTGAATACCTCTTGAAGCTCATCAAGAGAATGCCAAGAGTGTGCAAAGCAGTAATCAAAGCAATAGGTGGCTACTTTAAAGAACCTAGAATATAAGACATATTTTCAGTTATTTCACACTTTTTTGATAAGTATATAATTCCACATGAGTTAATTCATAGTTTTGATGCCTTTAATGTGAATCTACAATTTTTACAGTCATGAAAATACAGAAAACTTTTGGAATGAGAAGGTGTGTCCAAACTTTTGGTCTGTACTGTATATATAGCCCACCCTGCCTGCCTATATACCCCTGCCTGCCTATATATAGCCCACCAGCCTGCCTATATACCCCTGCCTGCCTATATATAGCCCACCCTGCCTGCCTATATACCCCTGCCTGCCTATATATAGCCCACCCTGCCTGCCTATATACCCCTGCCTGCCTATATATAGCCCACCCTGCCTGCCTATATACCCCTGCCTGCCTATATATAGCCCACCCTGCCTGCCTATATACCCCTGCCTGCCTGCCTATATAGCCCACCCTGCCTGCCTATATTGCCCACCCTGCCTGCCTAGATAGCCCATCCTGCTGTCCTATATAGCTCATCCTGCCTGCCTATATAGCTGCCCAAGCCTTCCTATATAGCCCCCAACCCTTCCTATATAGCCCCAACCAGCCTGCCTATATAGCCCCCCTAAGTCTGCCTATATAGCCCCCCTAAGCTTGAATATATAACCCCCTAAGCCTGCCTATATAACCCCCCTAGCCTACCCATGTAGCCACCCTAAGCCTGCCTCTATAGCCCCCCCAAAGCCTGCTTGTATAGCCCCTATAGCCTCACGAAAGCTTGCCTACCTATAAAGCCCCCTGAAGCCTGCCTGTCTACTTATATGGAACCCCTATAGCTACC
Organism: Phyllomedusa bahiana; assembly: GCA_025379985.1. Lineage (NCBI taxonomy): Eukaryota > Metazoa > Chordata > Amphibia > Anura > Hylidae > Phyllomedusa > Phyllomedusa bahiana. The sequence continues at coordinate 13,539 of JAODAL010027759.1, forward strand.
TACCTATATGGCCCCTATAGCCCACCTAACACCTGTCTACCGCTATGGCTCTCTATAGCTACCTAAACCCTGTCTGTCTACCTATTTAGCCCCCTATAGCTGTCTAAACTCTACATTCCTACCTATACAGCCCCTATAGCCTACCTAAAGCCTGCCTGCCTATTTGGGGCCCTATAGCCTATTTACCTACCTGTCTACCTATGTGGGCCCCACCTATAGCCTAGCTACCTGTGGCCCACCTACAGCCTACCTGTGGTCCACCTATTGCATACCTACCTACCTACCTGGGGCCTAAATACTGCCTACCTAGTGCCAATCTACCTACCTGTAGCCTACCTACCTAATTGAGACCTGTCTGACTACTGCCTACCTACCTAGGATCTACCTACCTGGGGCCTATGTACTACCTACCTATCTCAAGTCTACTAACCTACCTACCTAGGGCCTACCAACCTAATGAGGTTCTACCTGCTTATATGATTTGGTGGGGTACAGTCCATAGCTGTAACACAATCTGCAGGGGGTGAATCCAAAAGTTTGCTATGGGGCCCAGGCTTCTCTAGTTACACCCCTGAGTGCAGCCACAAATGAAATGAGACAAGCAAACAAGAATGGTCTCAGCACTGGCAGGCTTATTCTTGACAAGTAATTCATTCCAGACATACAACAGACTGGGAATGAACAGGCTAGGTGGTGGTGAGACAAGCAGATCCTACATCAATAATTAGCAGGGCCGTCTCTTCCATTGGGCAAGATAGGCGGTTGCCCGGAGGCTCCGGGAGCTCAGGGGCCACCCTCAGGCAGCTGCCTACCCTTTCCAGTGGCAGTGAATACACCAAGGGACAAGGGATAAAAAAAAATCATGTTATGAATTTCTATGAAAAAAAAATTTCTTAGGATTTTGGATGGGTTGTGTGTGGATAATTCCTTGGGTTATGTTGTACTTTGTTCATAGTGAATAGCCATTTATGTAAATGACAATTCCTTTATTTTTGCCATTGTATCTCAATAGGTACTATAAAAAACAAAAAATAAATAAGCGAACTAAACTTGTAAAGTGAGTAACAATGTTTTTAATTAAATGTTACTAACAACAGTATAATTGTTGTGTATACTAACAATTTGATGTTGTTACTGTTTTTATTATTTTTAGAGATTCGGTTGAAAAAGGTCCGTCTAGGGACCGAAACATACACAATATATGAATCTGTTTAAATGAAAAGATGAAAATTTTTTGATCCTGTATTTTATGAAGCCGGATGATTATTATGTTACTTAATAAAGTTTTTTGAAATGCAAAATTAAGTATAGTGGTGTGCAACCTTTCTATATAAAGGACTATTATAATTTTTTGGTTTGCACCCGCTCCTCTCCTAATAGAATGCCAAACACAATTTCTCTACAATTTGCTCATACATCTAGAGAACAGGGCTGTGCAAGAATACTGGCGCAGCCCCATACATATCTGTCGCCCTAAAAGCTTCCAAAATAATAATACTAATAAAGTTTACCAAACAAAGGAATTTATTAGTTGTTACACAACCCATATATTATATGCCATCAACTGTACTTTGGGCAAGCAGTATTATATTGGTTGCACAATAAAAAGATTAAAACATAGAATTGCCAAACATATATACAGGATAAACAAAAAACAAACACAAACATCAGGAACAACAAAACATTTTTGTCACAAGCTGCCCCACGGTCCGTATGTCGGGCTGTGAACGTTCTCATACTGCGCTCTGGGACTTACCCTGCCTCTAACCTAGCCTACCTGGGAGGAATCTATGAGAGATGAAAGCAAAGTCGCCAGTATGTTGGTCAGTATTTTTTACATTAACTTCACATCCTGATTTATTAGTGAGATAGATCTATAGGACACCAAAACCCTTGGTTCCTTACCTGCCTTTGTCACAACTTTATTGAATGCTACATTAGTGACATCTTTTAAAGGCCCCCAATTCAGTAAGGAGTTGCACCATTCTGACAGCACGAGTGAAAACTGATTTTGCTGGATTCTGGAGAATTTGATGAATATCCCACTGAACCAATAACAGCTTTGCTGTTTTGTAAGGTTTTGATTGTGCTTTGTACTGCTTTAGGTGTAATATCCCTGTTGAGTAACTGTGATCAGTCAGACGATAAAGAAGTCAAGCGTAAATGCTACAGGAATATTTTCCCCAAGGTTTGGTCCTCCAGGCTGTAGGATTACAATTTTTGGTAGAAACATTTAAAAAATTTGCCGATTTTTCTAGGATCTGAACAAATAATTCCCTCATTACCAAGCAGATCATATTTACGTGACCTCTTCCCAGTCCTGATTGTTGGAGGAGAAAACATGAAGGAGAGATGCTACATGGAAAATGGAAGAATGGATCCAGCATCCTCTAAAACTTAGAATTTATTCCATATTAAAAATTAACCGCAGCAGACTAACAGGTAGCAGCTTAAACATTTCAGGCCACATGGTGCCCTTAATCATGCATGATTAGCTACACATGCACAATACTTAAAAAGAAAGTGACAGCCAATGAAATTCATCTAAACATGATATAGACATAACATAAAGCAAAATATACCACCTTATTAGCATCACTTAAAAACAAAATAAACATGATGGAAAATAGAACTAATGCAATATGAAATCAGTTCATTTGTTTAATCCAAGTGATTTAAGGAGAAAGATCCAGCAAGGCTTGTGATCGCGAAGCTTACATAAGTGATCTCTACCCTTGATGGGAAGAGTAACCCTTTCTATGTCCTTAAAACTCAAGGTAGACGTATCTTGACATTAGCTGAGATACAGTGTGCAGAAACCACAGAAATCTGCCAAAAGGCAGGGGACTGGACGTCAGAGAGATGACGCCACACCCGTACTTTAAGCTGACAAGACATATTATCCATATATTGTAGTTGGCAACTGTTGCAGGTAACAAGATCTACTACAAAGCTAGTGTTGCAATTTATATTGCATCTGATATTATAGGTTACATTAGTAACCATAAAGGTAACTTGTTTGGAAATCTGAATAAATTTACAACAAATACATCTCAGATGAGCACATTTGTAACAACCAGGATTGTTGAGCCAGGCTGAACCAGACATGCGCTCGGTGGGAAGTAGCGATGGTGATAGAATATTTCCTAATGTAGGGCTATCTTAGATATACATTTGCAGCCCTGCTGGAGAATAGTATGGTATTGGGGATAATTAAATAAGACAGGTAAATGCTTGTAAAAAATGTGAGAGATTAGTTTGAACTCTTTAGAATATGAAGATTGAGAAAACAAGAGAGGATATAGCAGCATTTTCAGAGAGCAATTTAGTAACAGCAAATCTTTTCTAGCTTGCCTCGAGACTTTTTTAAAGCTAAAACAAGAATCCAGTGAGGATAACTACATTCCTGTAATCTAGTAGATAATGCCCGAGATTCATGCAACAGACTAGTTTCTTAGCAACAGCTCTTTTTCAATTTAATGTGTTCTCCCAAGGGAATGGCTTTTATAGTATGAAGTAGGTGAAAAGAAGGTAATGTCATATTTCCAGCTGTATCTTTCTGAATAGTATTGGTATGAATGGATTTGGACTCAGCATCTCCTGTGAAGACAAGATCTAAAAAGGGAATACATAAAGAATGGTGAGAAAATGTGAAAGAAAAAAGTTTTTGTTAAAGTAGTTGCCCAGATCTGGTATGGCCACAACACTGGTCCCCCAAATAATTAGTTTGTCGATGTAGGGCCTCTACCAGACAAGGGCAGGCAAAAATGGATCATTGTCATTAAAGGGCTTCTACCATTACTTTTTTTCGCCTTCTCCTTTTTTTACGCATATTTTGGTGCATAACTGGAAATTTTGTGGCACCCAATGGAACACTTATTGCCACCCAACATGTCACATGTATAAACTGCTGTGAAGATACAACTGCGCAAGCGCGGCCAGCAAGGCAGAAGGTCAGTGCTGGGCAAAACCCCCTGATAATGAGCAGTACACAGATGAAACAGAAAAGAGAGAGCTGATCTAATTTGTTTCATATTTTTGTATTCATTATATTTATAAACTTGATTATATGGGCATTTTGGATGTTCCCACGCCAATATTATATCATGGCAAAACCCCCATAAAGTGACTCCCACCATGCCATATAGATGATGGCAAGAGAAGGGGAAAATTGAGCTCCTATGACTGCTCCAGTGGCTTGCAAAAATATTGTGACTGAAATATAAAAATATGTGCTTAAGTAAATAAAACACTGCTTGAATCAAAAAACATTTCACTGAATTGGAATAATTATTGTACGTATCACAAAACCAATAAAGAGCTACCATGGCTAAATCATGTGGAATCGAATATATAAGAGTAACATCAACGTAACCAAAAGTAACTGACGTCCAAGGAACAGGAAAGGGAAAACAGAAAAAGATTTGTATCCTTTGAAAACCAGGAATATTATGTATATGTGGTTGAAAAAGATTTGAACCAACACAAACATTTACCCAAGAAGAAAGACCAGAAACAATGGGGGAAATATTTGTTGTGTGTTTTGGGAAGGGAATGAAATATTGAATAACGGGATTCCCGAACTAAAAAAAACTTGGTTGTTTGAGCAGGACACCACAATGAATACCGACTAACCATTTGGGAAGATGCGTTTATACGGGGTTGGATTCGAGGGCAACTGCATAAGAATTAGGGCCACATGTATGAAAAATGTCTAGATCTAAAACTCATTTTTTTTTCCCAAGCCAACCCAAATCAAATCAGAGCGCCCCCCCTCATTTTTCCAAAAGAACTTTTGGAATAGGGGGGTACTCCGAGGGTTCTAGGGGCAAAAAAGGATTTTAGACCTAAACATTTCTACTGTGACTTATTCTTTAGCATGCCTTTTTTGTTGAACATATAGCCGTATAACAAGTATTATGACCCAACCCCCTTTTATCCCTTTTTACCACAATTCCAATTTTTTAAAAATTTTTAAAGCTAACTGCTTTGTTTTAGTTAGGTTATTCTGACTTTGGGATTTGTTATGTAAAATACACAAAACGGCTTCAACAACCCAAACCCAAAGCCACATTAAAAGGGGATAAAGTATAAAAATACAACCTGCTACGTATTTCCCGAATACATCATTACCTGAAATAGGTGTCTCATATCCAAGTTGCCTAACGAGCCTGTATGAGCCTAATAACAAATACAAACAGAAAATTACTTCAAATCAACAGTTTAACACCTCCCATCTGCTTTAGTCTGTATTCTTGCTTTCTGTGGGCTTCTTTTCCAGGAGGGGATTTTCAAACTTTACCATCGCAATCAATCCTACCATACTTTTTGGGTTTTCGACTCAGCTATTGGTGACTTTAATGTTTTTGACAAACCTCCCCTAAGTTTCTCAAGCTGCAGGGTATGGGGTTGCATTTCCTTTATGTTATGAATAAGGAATTTTTCAGAAATCCGGGTTTTTTGCATACTTCCGCTGAGTGGTCATTGAAGATTTAAATCTGGTTCCATAATCTTTACATGGTTTTCGCTCTTGGGGCCTCACATAGCTTTTTTCTCAAATTTTGAAATCAGACTATGACTTGACGAGGTCTGTTAGCATTGTCTGATTTAGGTCTTGCTTGTAGGTCCCTATCCAATGTTCTCTCTCTGCCTTACATGTGTTCTCCATCTCAAGAGCCGAGGGCAGATCATATTAACAAATATAACGTAAACACAATGATAAAATCTGCTTAGGTAGACAAATGATTCTCAACTAGATGCAGCTCACCGTTGACTATAAACATCTGGGCAGTGGATCTCTAACTTTGTACAAACATTCTGGAACATAGGTACAGAGAGCGCAGCTACACACAAATTTTGCAGCTGCAATATTGGAGAGCCAGCTCTCAGCAATAGCGGAGCTCTCAACCTAGAAGACATGAATGGATATTTATTAGAGATGGGCGAATTTGTCAAAAATTCGATTCGATGACTTCACCGAATTTTCCGACAAAATTTCTTTCGGTCCGAATTACTTCGGGACGAATCGCGTTAAAAAACAGCTATTTCCAGGCTGCACAGAGCCTGCAGGGTGCTGTAGAATGTTGTGCCATGCTTAAATATGCAGAGGGAGCTGGGTTGGGTCTACGTCAAAACTGGTGTGTAAGTATGACACGCACATGACTGCCGCCGCTCTTCGAATCGCTTCACTATAAAATTCCCAGGGCACTTAAGAGGGCAAAACTCACCAAAAAACTGAAGCGGGAATGTAGCCTGATAAAGTCATGGCAGCGACAGCTGGAAAAAAACAAGCTGAGGGCTTAGGTGGCAACATCAGTGACAGAGTGTGGAGGTGACTGCAGCAGCCACAGCAGCATGAGGTCTGAGAGTGGCACAATGACACAGTGTGTAAGTTACGGCAGCAGCCACAGCAGCAGCATGAGGTCAGACAGTGGCACAATGACACAGTGTGTAGGTCACAGCAGCAGCCACAGCAGCAGCCACAGCAGCAGCATGAGGTCAGACAGTGGCACAATGACATTCTGGAGGTGGCAAAAACAGGAGTAGGCCACAGAGTGGCACAATGACAGAGAGTGGAGGTCACGGCAGCAGCCACAGCAGCAGCATGAGTTCAGACAGTGGCACAATGACACAGTGTGGAGGGCACAGCAGCAGCCACAGCAGCAGCATGAGGTCAGAGAGTGGCACAATGACATTCTGGAGGTGGCAAAAACAGGAGTAGGCCACAGAGTGGCACAATGACAGAGTGTGGAGGTGACGGCAGCAGCCACAGCAGCATGAGGTCAGAGAGTGGCACAATGACATTCTGGAGGTGGCAAAAACAGGAGTAGGCCACAGAGTGGCACAATGACAGAGTGTGGAGGTTACGGCAGCAGCCACAGCAGCAGCATGAGGTCAGACAGTGGCACAATGACATTCTGGAGGTGGCAAAACAGGAGTAGGCCACAGAGTGGCACAAAGACAGAGTGTGGAGGTTAAGGCAGCTGCCACGGCAGCAGCATGAGGTCAGGAAGAGCCACAATGACATACGGGAGGTGGCAAAAACAGGAGTAGGCCACAGAGTGGCACAATGACAGAGTGTGGCGGTCACGGCAGCAGCCACAGCAGCAGCATGAGTTCAGACAGTGGCACAATGACACAGTGTGAGGGCACGGCAGCAACCACAGCAGCAGCATGAGGTCAGACAGTGGCACAATGACATTCTGGAGGTGGCAAAAACAGGAGTAGGTCACAGAGTGGCACAATGACAGAGTGTGGAGGTTACGGCAGCAGCCACAGCAGCAGCATGAGGTCAGACAGTGGCACAATGACACAGTGTGGAGGGCACGGCAGCAGCAACAGCAGCAGCATGAGGGCAGACAGTGGCACAATGACAATCTGGAGGTGCAAAAACAGGAGTAGGCCACAGAGTGCACAAGACAGAGTTGGAGGTTACGGCAGCGCCACGGCAGCAGCATGAGGTCAGGCAGTGGCACAATGACATTCTGGAGGTGGCAAAAACAGGAGTAGGGCACAGAGTGGCACAATGACACAGCGTGGAGGTCACTGGGAGCCCGCCAAGCAGCAGCAAGGGGGGTCAGACAGTGGGCCCCAATGACAAAGTTTAAAGGGGGGGCAGCAGCCACAGCCCGCACATGGGGGTCAGAAAGTGGGCCCCAAAATTACACAGGGGGGGGGGAAAAGCACGGGTAGAAAGGGCCCACAAGGGAGGGACAAAGAGGGTTTTAGGGAGTGGCAAAAAATGAAATTCTGGAGGGGGCCAAAAAAAGGAGTAAGGGGCCCCAATTTTCACAAAAACACAGCGTGGATTGGGAAAAGCCCCCAGCAAAAAAACAAAGAGGGCAGACAGGGCACAAAGACATTCTTTATGTGGGAAAAACAGGGGTAACCACAGAGTGGGCCCCAAAGACAGAAATGGGGGGGAGGCCCGGCAGCAGCCACACACAGCATGAGGTCAACAGTGGCACAATTACCCGAGTGTGTAGGCAAGGCAAACAGCCACAAACAGCAGCATGAGGTCCCGAAAAGTGGCACAATGACACGTGTGGAAAGGGGAAGGCAGCAGCCACAGCCGCACATGAGGGCAAACCCGTGGGACAAAGGGCACAGGGTGGAGGGCATGGCAGCACCACCGCAGCAGCATGAGGTCAGGCAAATGGCACAAGACAATTCGGAAGGGGGCAAAAACAAAGGGGTAGGGGCCAAAAGGTGGCACAATGACAGATGGGGGAGGGGGGGGGCAATACCATTCCCCCCGGTTTAAAATTGTGATAGGCAATGGGAGAAAAACCCCAGCAGATTTTTTGGGGGATCAGGCGGGGGGGCATCAAATAGTGGGTGAGGGAGGGAGTTTTTAACCCAGAACCCCTTTTCTCACAGTTTGGGGGAGGGATGGCTTTATGTAGTCTGACGCCTAAGGCCAAAGGGGTGTGGAAATCCTGGCTGATCCACACCTGTTCCCCTTGACAAAGGCAGGGCGTTCCACATTTCCCTGGACAAACGGGGGCCCGTTGGGTTAATGAAAAGGGGCCCCCGCCGCCCCTGAACCAAACCCCTTTTTATGCCCACACTCTGGCCGGGCAGGAAAAACTTCCCCCACTGAAACTCGGGAAGGGTTTCGGCCACACCCAGTTTGGCTCCCATTGTCCAGCGGAATTTAAAATGGGGGGGCCAGAGTGCGTCCCCAAATAGGGCCCCCACCTGTTGGGTTTAGGGGCTGCCCAGGTCCCCTGCTGGGTGGCCCACTTCTTCCCTTTTCACTAGGGGGGTGAAGGAACGCTCATCAGTACTCGAGACTTAAATTGCTTTGCTGAGGGATTTTTTACTGCCCTACCCCCCCCCCCCCCCCTTTTTCCTCCAGAAACCCCGCGGCAGTTTTATTAAGCGTTTGAAAAAACCCCCCCGGTCAAAAAACCTTTGTCAGAGGGGGGAAAATGCCGCACATAAAACCCGGCCCCCAACTGCTAGGGGAAGGATTTCCATAAAATTTGATTTTGTCCTCCCCTCACCCACCCGGGGAAAAAGGCTCCCATTTTCGCCCGGGGTAGGGGGGGCCCAATAAAAGTGGAAGCCAGAAGTAAACCCCTCCCGGTTTTGGGACTTTTTCGGCTGCACTAGCCAGGCAAATACATGCTGCGGGCCATCTCAAAAATTGATTTCCCGGGGGGCTCCCTGCCCCCATCCCACGTATATTTCCAAACGGCTTGCGGCCCCATCTGCCTGGGTTTTCCCCTCTCCACAAACCTCCTCCACTGCCCCTTTGCTCCCCCCTCTTGTCCCCGGGTTTAGAAAACCCACTCATTTAAACCAGACAATGTTTTCTCCCTCCGATGCCCCTTCTTCCTTCCCTCCTCCTCCCCCCTTCAGCCCCCCCCCGGGGACTCATGGGGCCCCGCGAGAGGGAAATTTGGGCCACTTTTTGGGGTTTCCCCCTCCCCCAGACAAAATTTTAAAGCATCTTTTTCCGGGACATGAAGCTGGAATGCCGTTATTCACCCCCCGTATTCCTGACAAATAATTTTTGCCATCCTCAAATTTGGCCTCACAAACGGCCCAGGTGCCCACGCAGAGCTGCCACTGGGGGCTGACATAAAAGTTACAAAAAGGGGAAAGTATTCCTGTCCGCCGGGGATCAAAAAAAAAACTTAAGGGGCCTTTCTCTGTTCATACATTTGGCCCCAACATGTGCAGGCTGGAATTCCAAGGGGTGGAAACACGAAAAATCAGCGGGGTTTTTGGGGGGGCCCATTCTCCGTTTTGCAACTTGAGGAGGGTTTCCGGCTTTGTGGGAATGGATGAAGTGCTGCCATTTTTCCCGGGTCTTTTTCAAATCTTCGAAGATCGGTGGAAAGCCCTTCAAAACCCTTTTTTCCAAAAACCAAATTTTGAACACTTGCCCCATGCGGGGCGCTTGGACCTTTCCCCCCAAACGGTGCACCCCGGAAAACCATGTTACTCCCCATTGCCCCGTCACCAGGGGTTCCGATTTTGCAGTTGGAGCGGAAAAAGCCACCCATCCTTTCTGCTGCATGACGGGGAGCATTTCCCCCCCTGTTGACTCGTTCCCGACCAACCAGGGGTGGAACTGCGTGAAAAACCACTGTCCCCTAAAACATGTGGTATGATGGACAGTACTTGGGGAGGCGAGATGGGGTGGTGGTGGAGGGGGAGGGGGCCCGGACTTTGGCGCAGGAGCCGAAAATTTAAACAACTAAGGAAAAAGCGCCATCTCCTGTCCAATTTGTTGGGTGTGCCTGGGCAGGAAGCGCATTCACCCATGGGTTTAAAAAGGGGACATGTTACGGGCCCTGCCGTAGTTACGCCCCAAGACGTCCCCCGGGGGGCCGTGCACCTTGGAACAAACCGAAAAACTCAAGGACTTTGCCCACCTTCCTGTTCTACATATTTAAGAATCCCTGGGTACTGCCTTTTTGGAAAAAAAATTTAAAGGGTTTGGGAAACTTTTCCCATTTTGGGTTTGGGCACAAGCCTTTATTTTCCGAAAGGTCAGAGTCCCCCAAATTTGGGGAAAGGGAGGGAATGAAACCCAAAAACTTGGCCCGGGAAGCATGGTCACTTCTGCCCCTTAAAGGGAGGGGTTGGGACGCATACTGTTTGAAATCGCCCGCTAAACGACTCCCGGCCCCAAATGAGTATTTGGAGGAGCAGGAGCATCGGGCCCGGGGGAGATAAAGGGTTAAAAAAAGAAACACCCCCCTTCTGCAGCGTGGTGAAAATGGCATGCTGCCCCCCGGGCCGCCCCTTTTTTGCTGTTGCGCAGGGGCAGGAGGGAACCACCACATCGAGCCCCCTTTTTCTCCCCCAGGCCCCCGGGAAGGTTTGACGCTCCCATGTTTTGATGCGGGCCCCCAAATTGGGGGCCAACTTTAAAGTTTCCCCCCTGGCCCCCGGCTTCCCCTTTCTTCCCCCAGTTTCCTACTTTATCCCCCATATTCTTTTCCCCCTCCGGTGCCCTTACCCAAAGATTGCCACACCCGCCGAGAAATCGATTTTACCCCCAAACGTTTCCGCACTGAGTGCCCTACTTATTTAGCCGGGCCCGCGGGGCCATGGGGGGGGGGGCTAAAAGCCCCAGTGCTGCTACTTTCTTGGACCTGCCGAAGCGGTTTTTTTCCTCCCCCCAGGGCCGTTTTGGCTCTCGACCTCACACGGGCGGGCTACCCTGCTGATTTCACGGCCACACAACCCATTTGGGCTGGCTGGCCCACCCTAAAGCGCAAGCGACCCCTTTTCCCTCCGACGATAAATAAACCCCTTGCTTAAACCCACCGGTTTCCCAAGTGCGGTCCGGCTACATCATCACCCGATTTGTTTTTTAAAATCCACGGGCGGCCCATCCCCCGGCCCTTGGGAAATGCAAAGGCTGCCCCCCTTCACAACATGACCTCCCATGCCACTCTTTCCCCATCTATACTTTGCCACCTACTGGGAAGAAAAAGGGAATTTGGGCCCCCTTTTTCGCTGCCAAGTAACTGCTGACTGGGCCCCCCTCAAATTGTTTTATCCCGCTGAAAAGTGGTGCCCGGGGTCCCAAACCCCAAAAAGTAAAATCTCTGGCTAGGGAACCGGAAAATTTGGGCAAGGCGGGTTTTTAGGGGCAGGGAAAAGGGCCCCCTGACCCGTTCCCCCCGGGGCAAAGCCCAAATAAGGGTTTTTGTCCAACTTCCCCCCCGACTCTTGGCTGGGGGTTTTCAGATGCATCTGGGGAAGTGGATGACCCCAGTCAACCAATCCAAAAACCCCCTTGGGGTTTCCTTTAACAACACAAAACCCGCCCAATACACGGGAAATTGTGGCCTCACCAAGTGACCCCTGCTGCGACGTCCCCCCTTTCTTTGCCCGCGACCTGGGCCTGCTCCAGGGAAAGTTTGGGGGCCCCCTGCCACTCGGGAAAGGGGAAAGCCCTCCACCTCTCTGTCCCCGGGCATACTGTTTTTTTTCTAAAAAGGGACAGACAATGTTTTTATTAAGATAAACTGTATTTGATTTAAAAACACAACCCCCCGTATTTTTACTCCAAATGAACCCAGTAAAAAGCTTGGGGAACCCCTTTTATATAAATTGGGTTTCTCCACAAATGGCCAAAGGGAAAAATTTTTCTTGTATGTGCCGTTTAAAAAAACTTTGTATTTTAACCCGAATATAAAAGCACAAACAGGGTTAATTAAAACCCTTTGGTAAGAATTATCCCCAAAAAGGCAAAATTTCTTCTTTGGCGTTTCTTTTAGTGAACCACAACAGAAGGGAAAAACGCTTAATTAACCCCCGGATGTAAATTTGCGAAAAGAAATTTTTCTGGGCCCAAAAAATTACCAGCTTTTAGCGTGTTAAAAAGGCGTGAAATTTTTCGGTACACCCAAAAACAAAAAAACTTGTAATTTTAAACCTTTGGGGTTTTGAATAATGCTACAGGCAAAATTTTTTTTCTTTTTGGGGAAAAAGAAGTTTTTTTTTTAGGACCATAACAGCAGAAAAAACGCTTAATTAACCCCCGGATCCCAAATTTGCGCAAAAGAAATGAGCAACCAAAAAAAAAAGTGGTATTTTGGGATGTAAAAAAAAGCTGTTTTTTTAAATGAAAACAAAAGAACAGGGTTAGATAACCCTTGGTATTCAATGTGGAAGAACTGACAAAAAGCCCCTTAAAATGTAAATGCAGGGGCACTGGGCCCCACACTTTGGGCTTTTTGTTCCCAATACCCCACAAAATCAGAATTAGAATGTAAGAGAAACAGTCCCCTTTAGACAGCTGTGACACCCCCCAAAATTTGTAAAAAAAAGTGAGTTTTTTTTGTATGAGGGATCATTTTGCAGCCGCGGCAGCCCCCTTCCCCACACATACAGTGAAAAGCGGGATGAGCTCCCAAATTTTCGCGGGGCCCGGGCTTAAAAGTTCGGTGACTCACAGAATTCCCCCGGCCCCGTTTGGCCTTTATCCCCTGCACCTTTTCATGTAGGCTTCGCCCCTTCCCCCTTCCCCCCAGAGTTCTTTTTTCCCCGTAACCCAAAGGGGCTCGCAGCCATTTTAACAACAAAAGCACACTTCTTCCCCCAAAGTAAACCCCCCAAACTTTGACCCTTTTTTCCGAACCGAAAATTTTTTTTTTCCCCGAAATTCTAAAAAGAATTCCCCCTTTGTTTTGAATCGATTCGCCCCCTCTAATATTTAAAGGCCCTGCCATTCCCCTTAAAAAGTGCTGATTATCCCCGGCATGCAGGGAAACCTTTCCCGCTCTCTTTCCCCCCCAAAGGGCCGTACCCTGTGACCCCCCCAAGGGGGTTGGTAACTGCATGAACTGCTGAATCTTTTTTTAAAAACCAAACAAACTTGGGGATGGACTTCCCCGCAATTGTAAATTTTCCCCCGTAACCCTTTGGGTAATATATAAGCCACAGGAAAAAATCACAAAAAAACAAAAAAGTTATATGAAAATTCCCACCATAGGACTTTTCTGACGTTATAGATTGCGCAATATGTAAAATAAAAAAAAAATGAAAAAAATTATTAATTAAACAAACCCCGATAGCCCAAACCACAACTTTTAGGGCCCCCCCCCAAAGAAACCCAAACCCCTCTTTTTTTTAACCAAAAAATGAACGTCCCTTTAGGGAAAGTGACACAATTACAAAACTCTATTTGAGCGCCACTTTGACTGGTAAAAGTAAATAAAAATTGTGAACTTTTTTCTTTTTTTTTACCATTTCCTGTCATATTATTAAAAAAAATAATAATCTAATGTAAAAATTACATAAAAAAAAACCCAACAAAATTTACCCCCATAAAACCTAAAAAAAAATTTTAAAAACCGAGCACAGAAAAATGTTTCAGCATTCAAACGTACGTGTACTAAGAAAAAATAAAATGTGCCTGGTAAAGAAGAGGAATAAACGGCCCGGTCAGGGGAAATGGGTTTTAAATTGTTAAATCCCCGGAAAAATTTTTTGATTGTCTATTTTTTCACCTTTTGCTTATTTTAGTCTTACGACTAAGTTTGTCATGGACACCCTCTCCATCACACATCTTCCGAGATTGCATTATACTCCCTTTCTGAGGACTGACGGCTTGTTGCCCATTTGTCTTTCCTGGTAACTGGAGGAATAATGTTGAGTTGTAACTTTAGGAGTCAATGTACAGATTTTTTATCGTGGCTGGATATGAGTACTTGCTATAGGGGTTTATGAAGATTAAAAATCATAAGAGAATGCTCATGTAAAGCACGTGGTGGTGAAGAATGAATAAGAAGACACTACCACCTAGTGGTCAAATTCAATTATAACAATTCTGTTCAGTGAGATAAAAACCTGTCAGGTGGATTATGTTCCCCTAACTGAGATAAGGATGTGATAAAGAGAGACACTGAACTATGTGATATACAGGGTTATATGATGCTGAACTTCTGAGTAAAAAGCAGAGCACTGTATGTGGGTGGAGTAAATAGGACTCCTTACTGACACTTAAAGAGTTTGGACAGAATTTACTCTGTTGATTATTCTGAAATTCTGCTCCAAATCATATAACCCTATAGATCACAGAGCTCAGCTTCTCTCCTCTATTATATAACCCTATATATCCCAGAGATAAGCTTCTCTTCTCTATCATATAACCCTATATATCACAGAGCTCTGCTTCCCTCCTCTATCATATAATCATATATATCACAGAGCTCAGCTTCTCTCCTCTATTATATAACCCAATATATCACAGAACTCAGCTTCTCTCCTCTATTATATTACCCTCTATATCACAGAGCTCAGCTTCTCTCCTCTATTATATAACCCTATATATCACAGAGCTAAGCTTCTCTCCTCTATCATATACCCCTATATATCACAGAGCTCAGCTTCTCTTCTCTATTATATAACCCTATACATCACAGAGCTCAGCTTCTCTCCTTCTATCATTTACCCCTATATATCACAGAGCTCAGCTTCTCTCCTTTATCATGTAACCCTATATTTAGTAGTAGAATAGTGTGTCCGTTTAACCTCAAAAAGAGAGAAAACAGGGGATGGGGAAGGACAGACAGGCGCACAAATATAGTGTAGTATATAAGTAAACGGGGCTCAAACTCTTAATTTAATTGCTCACCTTGGTTAGTTGTACATTTGATGGTACAACACATATAGATAGTTTATGGGTATATTCCCAAGTTCAGCCGCTGGCGTCTCTTCTAATCAGCTCCTGCTCCTCACACTCGAAGTAGGAGGGAAATATAACTTTGGAATTGCTGCTGGTGTATCCAGCCGCAAAAAAAAAGATACCTCAAGCGCTTGACAATCTCAGTAAAATTCTTTCTTTGAAAAAAATAGAAACATGTATTCCCATATATATGTAAAGGGAAATTTATTGTTAAAAAATAAAATGCAGCGCGACGCGTTTCGCATACATCCTCTTATACCTCATCAGGAGAATAACAAATGTGCAAATTTTACCTGTATTTAAACCTAAAAAGACCACCCATTCTTAATTAAAAACCATAATACATATTACCAAAACGTATAAATATAAGACATACTTATAATGTAATGCTCCTATCCATGCCCGATACGACATCCATATAGATGAAACATTTCTAACTCTATAATTTAATTCCTAGAGGATTGAGAATTTTCAAATCCTCCCAGTATGAAAAAACCGACCCATCAATTGTGGGTCGATACTTTAGAAACCTGTTCCTTGAGTCTTATGAGTCTTTTAATAAGAAAACGCAAAGAGAATTGTGCCAATTTAGCAGCTCAAATCAACAAATGGGCTATAAAATTTGATAAATATAAGAACCACGTTGAATATAAAGACATAAAAATGAAAATCAAGAGTAATTTACATAAATATGAGCTTGATACGATAAATAGAAAATTGTTTAAACTGTCTAGGGACAGGATTAGCAAATTCTCTACACCAATATCGACAATCTGGATCCTCCATCAATTGAGCCAAATAAGGATCTAACTAGTATCGAACCTCCCCTAGGTTCTGTTAATACAGATCCAGTGGTTCGTAGAAAACAAATAGATCCTCTTAAAGATCTCAATAAGGATAAAAAAGGCAGGAATACAAGTACACACTCTTATGCTTCAGTAGTAAAAAAATAATAAGATTACTTCTTATATACCAACACAAACGCATACACCTGTCAATAAAGCCATATCCAACTCCCAACACCCCGCCAGAGGTACCATACAAAGGAATATCAGTGAGTCTACTCCCAGAGATGATGTAGGGAGTCTCAATATAGTAAATTATACTACACATGACAGCACTCTAGATCCAAATATATCTGTAACATCGTTAGATAGTAGTTTCCTGCCTTTAGGACCCAACCAATCTACTCAGGGGACTAACAATTTAAACATACTAGGGCATGATGTAAATGATACTCTACCATCTGCTCAAGTAACTACAACAAAATCTCCTTTTTTAGGTCTAAATCCGACCTAAAATATACACACAGCCACTCAGGAATTACTGCTCACCCCAATAGTGCCTGCAGGCACTACAAGAAAACACAAATTACAAAAAGAGGGGCAAGGGGTTTCCATAGTAGCAGAAGGAGATTTAAGCGATTTAAACTAAAAAAAAAAAACAGAGTAAAAATGATACAAGATCTGAAGTAGTGAAAAAATTCAATCTTTCTAAATATGCATTGACTCAAGATGAACATAGTGTATTCCAAAAGGGCCTAAATTTTTGCCCTGACAGTGCCCCTGATCCTTTTGTAGTATTTAAAGATTTGCAGAAATATATCAGAAAACTCACTCTGCAGAGGTATTTTTCAATTCAGAAAAATAAACATAGAAACACAGAGACTAAAAAACAGGAATCTAGTGAACAGTTAGAATTGCCATCTAAATCCACTTTTTATCCTATCTGGACCCAAGGGCATTATATTGGCCTTTCTAATCAAATGGTAATGGAGGACTTGAGGAAGGTTAAAGGCAGAATTCCTTGTAAAACCAACCTTACTGCAGCTCAGAGAAGGGCTATCAAATCCTTAAAAGAAAACAGCACTATTACTATACGTAATGCGGACAAAGGGGGATCCATAGTCATACAAGACAGGGAAGTATATGTGGGGATCCTTGGGGATCCCAAATATTATTGTAAAGTTGACAACCATGTATTTCCCGATTTGCAGGAAGAATTTTTAAAATTTTTAAAGGAAGCCCTTTCAAAGGGGGTCATCAGTCAGAGTTAGACAGTTTATATATACACTCACCGGCCACTTTATTAGGTACACCTGTCCAACTGCTCGTTAACACTTAATTTCTAATCAGCCAATCACATGGCGGCAACTCAGTGCATTTAGGCATGTAGACATGGTCAAGACAATCTCCTGCCGTTCAAACCGAGCATCAGTATGGGGAAGAAAGGTGATTTGAGTGCCTTTGAACGTGGCATGGTTGTTGGTGCCAGAAGGGCTGGTCTGAGTATTTCAGAAACTGCTGATCTCCTGGGATTTTCACGCACAACCATCTCTAGGGTTTACAGAGAATGGTCCGAAAAAGAAAAAAACATCCAGTGAGCGGCAGTCCTGTGGGCGGAAATGCCTTGTTGATGCCAGAGGTCAAAGGAGAATGGGCAGACTGGTTCGAGCTGATAGAAAGGCAACAGTGACTCAAATAGCCACCCGTTACAACCAAGGTAGGCAGAAGAGCATCTCTGAACGCACAGTACGGCGAACTTTGAGGCAGATGGGCTACAGCAGCAGAAGACCACACCGGGTGCCACTCCTTTCAGCTAAGAACAGGAAACTGAGGTTCCAATTTGCCCAAGCTCATCGAAATTGGACAGTAGAAGATTGGAAAAACGTTGCCTGGTCTGATGAGTCTCGATTTCTGCTGCGACATTCGGATGGTAGGGTCAGAATTTGGCGTCAACAACATGAAAGCATGGATCCATCCTGCCTTGTATCAACGGTTCAGGCTGGTGGTGGTGGTGTCATGGTGTGGGGAATATTTTCTTGGCACTCTGTGGGCCCCTTGGTACCAATTGAGCATCGTTGCAACACCTTGTGGAATCTATGCCACGAAGAATTGAGGCAGTTCTGAAGGCAAAAGGGGGTCCAACCCGTTACTAGCAAAGGTGTACTAATAAAGTGGCCGGTGAGTGTATATATATATATATAATATTATATAATATAATATATATATATATATATATATTATATATATATATATATATATATAAAACAAAAAAACATTCTTCTATCATATTCCAAAGGTGCATAAGGACATTCGGAACCCACCAGGGAGACCAATTGTCTCTGGAATAGATTCCACACTTTCCAATCTGTCCAATTATTTGGATCTTCATTTACAACTCTATGTCATCTCTCTGGTCAGTTATCTGAGGGATTCTGATCACGTCATTAGAGATTTGGCAGAGGTGGAGTGGAGGGATTCATATTGTTTATTTGGAGAACGATGCCAAAGTATCCAATGAAAAGCGGATGTTCCTTCTGGAGGGTCCCAATATGATTCTCAAAAGGAATTATTTTGAGTACAATGGTTCCAGTTATCACCAGCAGGTTGATACGGCGATGGGGACACGGGTTCCCCCATCGCTGGCCAACCTGTTCATGGGACATTTTGAGGAGTTGTATATACTTTCCGATTACAATAGTTTTAGATCCAAAATCGTCTATTATAAAAGGTTTATAGACGACCTGGTTTTCATATGGGATGGGATCCCAGGGGAGGCTGACATCTTTTTGAGTGAGCTGAATACCAACTCGGCAGGTATAACATTTACATCCACTATAGGTGAAAGAGATATACAGTTCCTTGATTTAAAATTATACCATGAAGATGGAAGAATTTCTACTAAGACACACTTCTGTCCATTTCATGAGTTGTCACTATAAGAAATGGACTAGAAATGTGCCCTTCGGGCAATTCCGAAGGATTCGTAGAAACTGCACTTCCGATAAGGTTTATAATGAGCAAGCTGAGGTTCTAGTGGAAAGATTCAAAGATAAGGGCTATCCCTATACCCTTGTGGATAGGGCAAAGGATAGGGCTTTATGCAAAACGCAAAAAGGATACGTTTGGTCTACTAGACAAAAGGAGAATGGTGATAATTTCAAACATAATTTTATCACATCTTATTCATCCCAACATAAGGATTTTTATAATATTTTAAATAAACATTGGGGTATTTTAATGTCCGACCCTGTTTTAAAAACGCAAATTACAACATGACCCAAAATTACATATAGGAGAGCTAGCACTTTAAAAAATATAATTGCCCCCTCACGACAGAAAAGTGATAGCCAGAAAAACAAAAATGAAATAATATCAGTTGAAAAAGGCAAACAAGGGAGGGGGGGTAAAAGCCTGAAAATTCCCCACATGCAAGTGTTGTGGAATACTACAAGAGGGTAACGAGTTTGTTTCAGCTTCTACCAAAGAAAAATTTAAAATTAAATATAGCCTTTCTTGTAATTCTAGTTACGTTATTTATTTAATTACATGTAGTTGTAATAAACAGTACGTTGGGAGAACTTCCACGAAACTCTCCCAGCATATGAATAATCATAGGTTTAGTATTAGAAAAAAGAATAAACTGTATAGTCTCCCTAGACATTTGTTAGAGGAACATCCAAATGGGGATTATAGTCTATTACTACAGCCTATAGATTTCATCCAAGAGCATATAACAGATAGACTCCAAGCCCTGATAAACAAAGAGATCTATTGGATCTTTAAACTCAACACACTCAGCCCCCTTGGCTTAAACGAAGCCCAGGAAGTGATCAACTAGGGCTTGTGAGAGAGGCACAGTGTAATGAATTAATGTACAAAAGAGGATTATTGATAAATAGTTTCATTATAAATAACATTCATGTTTAGATTTGAGTGTTTTTGAAGTCTTTTAATATGTTTTAGGCAAGCTGGAAGCGTTCACACCGAAGTACTGGCATAGAGCATGCGCAGTAGCATTCCGATCTCGGACAGTCATGGCGGAAATGCCCTACATGTCCGATGACCACTTCCGGTTATGCTTTTGACGCGCGATAGCGCGAGTCGGCGTCTAGATGTCGTATCGGGCATGGATAGGAGCATTACATTATAAGTATGTCTTATATTTATAAGTTTTGGTAATATGTATTATGGCACAGGTGTCAAACTGTGGCCCTCCAGCTGTTGGGAAACTACAACTCCCATGATGCATTTGTATAAATCTATAACAGTGGGCATGATGGGAGTTGTAGTTTCCCAACAGCTGGAATGCCGCAGTTTGACATCCCTGTATTATGGTTTTTTAATTAAGAATGGGCGGTCTTTTTAGGTTTAAATGCAGGTAAAATTTGCACATTTGTTATTCTCCTGATGAGGCATACAAGGATGTATGCGAAACGCGTCGAGATGCATTCTATGTTTTAACAATAAATTTCCCTTTATACATATATGAGAATACATCTTTCTATTTTTTTCAAAGATAGAGTTTCATTGAGATTGTCAAGCGCTTGAGGTATCTCTTTTTTCGCAGCTGGATATACCAGCTGCAATTCCAAAGTTATATAACCCTAAATATCACAGAGCTCAGCTTCTCTCCTCTATCATATAACCCTATATAATCACAGAGCTCAGCTTCTCTCCTCTATCATATAACCCTATATATCACAGAGCTCAGCTTCTCTCCTCTATCATATAACCCTATATATCACAGAGCTCAGCTTCTCTCCTCTATCATATAACCCTATATATCACAGAGCTCAGCTTCCCTCCTCTATCATATAACCCTATATATTACAGAGTTCAGCTTCTCTCCGTCTATCATATAACCCTATATATCACAGAGCTCAGCTTCTATTCCTCTATCATATAACCCTATATATCACAGATCTCAACTTCTCTCCTCTATCATATAACCCTATATATCACAGAGCTCAGCTTCTCTTCCTTTATCATATAACCCTATATATCACAGATCTCAGCTTCTCTCCTCTATCATATAACCCTATATATCACAAAGCTCAGCTTTCCTCCTCTATCATATAACCATCTATATCACAGATCTCAGCTTCTCTCCTCTATCATATAACCCTTTATATCACACAGCTCAGCTTTCATCCTCTCTCCTATAACCCTGTATATATAACACAGCTCAGCTTCTCTCCCTCTATCATATAACCCTATATATCACAGAGCTCAGCTTCTCTTCCTCTATCATATAACCCTATGTACAGGACCGTTCCTTGGGGGGGGCGGGGCGGGCGATCGGCCGGGGCGCCGAGGCTCCGCTCACCGGAGGGGGGCGCCGCCTGCCTCGCCCGCCCGGAGGATCGCCCCTGACTCTGCGCGACTGTTTCATAACAGTCGTGCAGAGCCAGCAGCTGCTGGTGCAGGCAGGAGGCGGGACGGATCATTCCCGTCCTGACTCCTCCCCTGTATCAGCGTTGCAGGGGCGCACGGCTTTCCCGCGCCCCCTGCTGCGCTGAGATCCCTGGTAGCTGTGTGACAGTGTAAGCAGCATGAGGACGTCACGCTGCTTACACAGCTCAGCAGCTCCGGACCGGGACGTGCGGACTGAGGTGAGTACTTTTTTTGTTATTTTATGATTACTTACAGGGGGCATCTACTGGCTACAGGGGGGCATCACTGGCTACAAGGGGGCATCACTGGCTACAGGGGCATCACTGGCTACAGGGGGGCATCACTGGCTACAGGGGGGCATCACTGGCTACAAAGGGGCATCTACTGGCTACAGGGGGGCATCACTGGCTATAGGGGGGCATCACTGGCTACAGGGGGGCATCACTGGCAACAGGGGGGCATCACTGGCTACAGGGGGCATGTACTGGCTACAGGGGGCATCACTGGCTACAGGGGGGCATCACTGGCAACAGGGGGGTATCACTGGCTACAAGAGGGGCATCACTGGCTATAAGGGGCATCACTGGCTACAAGGGGGGCATCACTGGTTACAGAGGCATCACTGGCTACAGGGGGCATCTACTGGCTACAGGGGGGGCATCACTGGCTACAAGGGAGGCATCACTGGCTACAGGGGGGCATCACTGGCTACAGTGGGGCAGTACTGGCTACAAGGGAGGCATCACTGGCTACAGGGGGCATCACTGGCTACAGGGGGCATCTACTGGCTACAGAGGGGCATCACTGGCTACAGGGGCATCACTGGCTACAGGGGCATCACTGGCTACAAGCGGGGCATCACTGGCTACAGGGGGGCATCACTGGCTACATCGGCATCAAAGGCTACAGGGGGGCATCTCTGGCTACCAGGGGGCATCGCTGGCTACAGGTGGGGCAGTATGGCTACAGGGGGGCATGTACTGGCTACAAGGGGGGCATCACTGGCTACAGGGGGGCATCACTGACTACAAGGGGGCATCACTGGCTACATGGGGGGCATCTACTGGCTACAGAGGGGCATCACTGGCTACAGGGAGGCATCACTGGCTACAGGGGGCATCTACTGGCTACAGGGGGCATCGCTGGCTACAGGGGTCATCATTGGCTACAGGGGGGCATCACTGGCTACAGGGGGGTTTCTACTGGCTACAGAGGGCATCACTGGCTACAGGGGGCATCATTGGCTATAGGGGGCATCACTGGCTACAGGGAGCATCACTGGCTACAAGGGGCATCACTGGCTACAGGGAGCATAATTGGCTACAGGGGGGCATCAATGGCTACAGGGGGCATCTACTTGCTACAGGGGGCATCTACTGGCTACAGAGGGGCATCACTGGCTACAGAGGGCATCACTGGCTACAAGGGGCATCTACTGGCCACAGGGGGCATCTACTGGCAACAGGGGGGAATCACCTGGCTACAGGGGGGCATCACCTGGCTACGGGGGCATTATAGGCTACAGGGGGGCATCACAGGCTACAGGGGGGCATCTACTGGCTACAGGGGCATCACTGGCTACAACGCTGATACAGGGGAGGAGTCAGGACTTGCTGCGGCGGAAGTCTACCAAGTCGCTATCCCTGACGTGACTTGCTTGCAGTGGCAGCCAAGGGTGAGCGTGGTTACAGAATTGTGAGACGTAGGCGTAGTCGGGGACAGGCGGCAAAGTCAGGGCTGGCGGCTAAGGTTCAGAGTCGATAAACGTAGGCAGAGGTCAGAAAACATGGCAAGACAGTAAAAACTCAGGAATGTTTTCTCTAGGGCACGGAGGCAACAAAGATCCAGCAGGGAAGTGATGTGGATCCCAAAACTATATAGGGTCAGCGCCCGGCAATTAACCAATTACCGGCGCACTGGCCCTTTAAATTTACATGAACGGGCGCGCGCCAACAGGGGAAGCGAGCGGAACAGGAGCGAGGTCAGATGAGTGGATGGGACGGGTGCGAGCACGGCCAGCAGCACGGTCCGTAGCGCCATCCGTCCCCGCCGGGCGCCCGCAGGGAGGGACGTGGCGTGACCCGTTACAGTACCACCCCCTTAGACCTCACCTCCTTTTTAGGATGCAAAAACCTGTGGATGAGATCATGATTCAGGATGTTAGATTCTGGCTCCCAGCATCTCTCCTTGGGTCCGAAGCCCTTCCAATCCACGAGGAAAAAACACTTCCCTCTGACCATTTTCATGGCCAAGATGTCCTTTACTTCGAAGATGTCAGCAGACTCCGCTACAGGGGAAGGCGATACCTTCTTCTGAGAGAACCGGTTCAGAACCAGCGGCTTAAGGAGGGAGACATGGAACGAGTTTTGAATCCGGAGAGATGGAGGCAAACAGAGCTTGTACGTGACCGGGTTCAGCTGCCGAAGCACCTTGAAGGGTCCCAGGAAGCGAGGGCCCAATTTAAAACTGGGAACCTTTAGGCGCACGTACCGTGAGGAAAGCCAAACTTGTCCCCTGAGAGGAACGTCGGGGCAGGTCTTGTCAGCCTGAGACTTCATACGGGCAGAGGCCCGAAGTAGGGAACGTCGAGTCTCTTGCCAGATGGCCTTGATATCCCCGACTTGGTCATTGACAGCGGGCACTTCCGAATCAGTGGGCAGGGGAGGGGGGGGTGCGGGTGGTGGCCGTAGACCACAAAAAATAGAGAGATGCCAGCTGCATCCGAGTCACGATGGTTATAAGAGAACTCGGCCCAGGGGAGCAGCACGGTCCATTTTTCCTGTCGTCCGGATACAAAATTACGCATGTATTCTCCCAGAATCTGATTCACCCTCACCACCTGCCCATTGGACTGAGGGTGAGTCTTGCCTGTAGGAACGTTTTGGAGATCTGCGGGAGCCACGTGAACCAACCGTTCGGGAGAAATAATGTGCTGTGACATGGGTTCTTCACCAACTACATCCGAGGCACGGGAGAGGGCATCAGCCTTGATGTTTTTCTCAGCAGGCCGGAAGTGAATGCGAAAATCAAAACGTGAGAAAAAAAAGAGACCACCGGGCTTGGCGAGGGTTTAGGGGGGGAGGCTTGGCGCTGGCCGTCCTAAGGACAGTAATTCTTGTGGATATCGTAAAGATGTCAATTGGGTGACGGGCCCCCTCCAGCAGATGTGAAAAAACTTTGAGATTCTCGGTTCACATATTTTGATCAAAAGATGTTTAAGCTGCCCACGACTTTCAACGTGATCTCAAAAAATCGGTCAGTCCTATACTATCTTTACCTCTCTCAATAGAGCCAATTCCAGGCCTCTCACTGGGTCAACCGACCTCCATTATACAGAGAGAAAAAAATAAAAACACCAGACCTGCAAGCTGCACTTCTTATGACAGCCCTGTGAGAGTGGCGGGGTGAGAAAACCAAAGTGGAGGCACCCCTTCCTCCCCATATAGGTTAAAATCAATATACACCAAATAATGTATGGTTCTGCACAAAAAACATTTCTGAAAAAACATAAGCGAACCTGGGTGCCACTGGCAGGGCTGCGGCACATTATATATATATATATATATATATATATATATATATATATACACACATGTACACACGCACACCACTGCCAGCGGCACACTACTGCAAAGGGCAATACATTACGTGGAAATCCCTAAAGAAGCATTTATGCTATCTATCATGCATGAAAAAACTTTGAGATTCTCGGTAGAATCTGATTCACCCTCTCCACCTGCCCATTGGACTGAGGGTGAGTCTTGCCTGTAGGAACGTTTTGGAGATCTGCGGGAGCCACGTGAACCAACCGTTCGGGAGAAATAATGTGCTGTGACATGGGTTCTTCACCAACCATATCCGAGGCACGGGAGAGGGCATCAGCCTTGACGTTTTTCTCAGCAGGTCGGAAGTGAATGCGAAAGTCAAAACGTGAGAAAAAAAGAGACCAACGGGCTTGGCGAGGGTTTAGACGCTGGGCCGTCTGAAGGTACAGTAGATTCTTGTGATTCGTAAAGATGTCAATTGGGTGACGCGCCCCCTCCAGGGCTAACTTGATTGCCAAGAGCTCCCGATCCCCAATGGCATAGTTCCGCTGTGCCGGCGAAAAGGTCTTGGAGAAGAACCCACATGTGAGAATTTTGCCTTTGGGGCTCTTCTGTGTGAGGACCGCCCCTGCCCCCACGGAAGAGGCATCCACCTCCAAGGAGAACGGCTTCTCGGGATCAGGCCGGACCAAGACAGGTGCTGAGGAGAAGGCAGTCTTAAGATCAAAAAACGCCTTTTCAGCCTCCGGAGGCCAACATCTCGGGTTCGCATTCTTCCTGGTGAGGGCCACGATAGGGGCCACCAAGGTGGAGAAGTGGGGAATAAATTGCCGGTAGTAGTTTGCGAAGCCCAGGAAGCGCTGTATCACCCGAAGGCCGACAGGATGGGGCCATTGTAGTACCGCAGAGAGTTTTGCTGGGTCCATCTTCAGGCCCTTAGCCGAGACTATGTACCCGAGGAAAGGCAGGCTGGTCTGGTGGAATAAACATTTCTCCAGCTTGGCGTACAGTCGGTTGTTGCGCAGACGTCGCAGAACCTGGCGCACTTGTGTCCGATGAGTCTGAAGATCAGGGGAGAAAATCAGGATGTCATCTAGATACACTATGACGCAGGAGTATAAAAGATCCCGGAAGACATCATTGACGAACTCTTGGAACACAGCTGGAGCGTTACAGAGCCCAAAGGGCATCACGAGATATTCGAAATGTCCATCTCTGGTATTAAAAGCCGTCTTCCACTCGTCCCCCTCCCGAATTCTGATGAGGTTATAGGCTCCTCGCAGGTCCAATTTGGAGAACACCTTAGCCCCCTTGAGACGGTCAAAAAGCTCCGAGATCAGTGGGAGAGGGTAGCGGTTTTTCACGGTGATTTTATTTAGTCCCCTGTAGTCAATACACGGACGGAGGGAACCATCTTTTTTCTGCATGAAGAAAAACCCAGCTCCGGCTGGGGAAGAGGATTTACGAATGAATCCTTTCTCCTGTATATAGGCCGACATGGCCTGAGTCTCTGGCACGGACAGAGGATAGACCCTTCCCCGGGGAGGGCTGTTTCCAGGGAGGAGGTCAATTGGGCAGTCGTAAGGCCGATGTGGCGGCAGTGTATCGGCCTCCTTCTTAGAGAATACGTCCCCAAAATCCTGGTACTCTAAAGGCAGGACTGGCAAAGGCTTGGCGGGCGGCTGTGGAGAAGTGGTAGGCACCGGGCGTGGTACCTCCAAACAGAGATTCTGGTCCCCAACGCAGGACCTCGCCTGTCTTCCAAACGAGTGTAGGGGCGTGACGTTGCAGCCAGGGAAGACCCAAAAGGATCGCTGAGGAAGCACGAGACAGAACGTGGAACCTGATCTTCTCCTTATGTAGAGCCCCACACAGAGGGTCACCGGCCGGGTTATGTACTGGATGGGATCAGTAAGGAGCTCCCCACTGACCGAAGAAATGAGCAGAGGCTTTTCCAAACAGACTACAGGCACGCAGTATCGGGATACCAAGGAGGCATGAATGAAGTTCCCAGCTGACCCAGAGTCCAGGAAGGCAGCACTCCGGAACGATAGACCAGCATTAGACGACACCTCCATTGGTATTATCAAACGTGGAGAGGAGGAAACAGCACCTAGGGTCGCCTCTCCTATGGCACCGCGGTGTGAGCGTTTCCCGGATGCTGGGGACGTAGCGGACAGCTTCTGCGGAAATGGTCCGGGCTGGCGCAGTAGAGATATAGGTTCTCTGCTCGACGGCGGGTCAACTCTTGCTCTGATAAATGGACCCAGTCCACCTGCATGGGTTCCACATCGGAGGCTTGAGGGGGTGACAATGGAGAACGCTGGAATACCGGAGCCAGGCGGAACAGCTTCTTGGCGGAGCTCTTCCTACCTTTCAGCGAACCTTACATCAATGCGGGTGGCCAGATGAATTAATTCGCGCAGCGAGGACGGGAGGTCTCTTGCTGCCAAAACGTCTTTTACCCTGCTGGACAGACCCTTTTTGAAAGTGGCGCAGAGGGCGGCATCATTCCAAGTCAGCTCCGAAGCCAGGGTACGAAATTGGACCGCATAGTCTCCCACGGAGGAGTCACCCTGTCGACGGCTCAGGAGCGCGGTCTCAGCGGAGGATGCACCCGCCGGCTCCTCGAAGATGGTGCGGAATTCATTGAGGAAGGTCTGTAGATCCGCGGACACAGGGTCACTCCTGTCCTAGAGGGGGGTTGCCCAAGCCAGAGCCTTCCCGGACAGCAGACACACCACGAAGGCCACCTTAGACCTCTCCGAGGGAAACTGATCCGCCATCAGTTCCACGTGCATAGAGCACTGGGTAATGAAACCCCGGCAGAGCTTGGGATCCCCGGCAAAGCTGGAGGGTAAAGGAAGCCGAAGCTTGGGTCCCACGGTGGCCAAAGGAACGGCAGGTGTAGACGGAGCCACAGACGGAAACGATTGCTGTTGCTGGGACGCAAGGAGCTGACGCATCATGGCGGGGAGCTGGCCCAATTGCTGTGCCTGTTGAGCGATTTGCTGCGATTGTTTGGCAACAATCGTCGTAAGATCCACGATGCTAGGCAGAGGCACCTTGGCGGGATCCATGACTGGATCTTACTGTAACGGACTTGGTAGTGGATCCGCTGGAACACCGCAAGCGATAGTGTAAGGCAATTAACCAATTACCAGCGCACTGGCCCATTAAATTTACATGAATGGGCACGCGCGCGCTAGGGGGCGCGCACGCGCATTCCGGCCGACAGGGGAAGCGAGCGGAACAGGAGCGAGGTCAGGTGAGTGGATGGGACGGGTGCGAGCACGGCCAGCAGCACGGTCCGTAGCGCCACCCAACCCCGCCGGGCGCCAGCAGGGAGGGACACAGGTACGCCTGCGGTCCGTGGACCGGGACGCGGCACGACCTGTTACACAGAGCCTGTGTTCAGCGGGTATCCATCATTGTATGGTCACTGTACAACGGTAATATTGGTTGAAATATAAGGGTTTGTATTCAGTAATGGTCAGTTTGTATTATTTAGTCACTATATGGTGGTGATATGTGTTCATGGTGTGGTGGTATTATTCGGTCACTGTGTGCTGGTGATATGTGGTCTGAGTGGTCTTGGGATTCTGGTTGGTGTAGCAATGTTATTTGGTAACTGTATGACTATTATTTAGTTTTATATGTAGCAGATTGTGGTAAAGCTTTTTGTATATTTTGGCTTTGGTTTATGGTGATGCAATGTGGCGCACTGTAGCACCATATGTTATGGGGGGAGGGAGCCCCCGCAATTTCTTCACCTCGCCCTGAGTGAAATTTAGCCTAGGAACGGCCCTGTCTATATATCACAGATCTTAGCTTCTCTCCTCTATCATATAACCCTATATATCACAGCGCTCAGCTTCTCTCCTCTATCATATAACCCTATATATCACAGAGCTCAGCTCCTCTCCTCTATCATATAACCCTATATATCACAGAGCTCAGCTCCTCTCCTCTATCATATAACCCTATATATCACAGAGCTTGGCTTCTCTCCTCTATCATATAACCCTATATATCACAGAGCTCAACCTCTCTCTTCTATCATTTATAATTTTTTTTCAGATTCCCAGTACATTACATGGTCCTTTCATGGCACCATTAAAAAGAACATCTTGTCCCACAAAAAACAAGCCCCCAGGTGTCTATGTAGATAAAAATAAAAATCACTCTTTTTATGCAGAATTTACATACCACAATCAGGGCTGTATTTACAGCTCAGGCTGCCCTAGGCACTGGGCTTGAAAAAAAAGCTCATAGCAACCAATCAGAGCTCATAGTAACCGATCGCAGCCCATAGCAACCAATCGGAATCCACAGCAACCAACCAGAGCGCAAAGCAACCAATCAGAGCTCAGCTTTCATTTCTTATACTGTTTTGAAAAATTAAAGCTGGGCTCTGATTGGTTGCTATGGGCTCTGATTGGTGGCTATGGGCTCTGATTGGTTACTATGAGCTCTAGGGCAGCCTGAGCTGTGCTATGGGCTCTGATTGGGTGCCCTGGGCAACAAAGAGTCTTACTGCTTGAACGTTTTCATACATAAAAATTGTGGGGAAAAGTGATCAAAAAGTCGCATGTATCTCTAAATGGTACCAATAAAAAGAACACTTCAGCTGACAAAAAATGCCCCCTCACTCAGGTCTATTGGTGGAAGTACATAAAAGTTATGGGTTGAATAAAACGGCGCTGCGGCAAAAATTTAAGAAATAAAAAATGTTTGGATTTTTTTTTATAGTATTAAAAGTAAAAAATAAAAACTTATGTAATTGGTTATTGCCAGAATCGTATCCTCCTGCAGAATACAGATGACATATCATTTATACTGAAGAGTGAATGCTATAAAATGAAAACCCCCACAAAACATGGAGCAAGTACGTTTCTTTTCACATTTCACTCCACTTAGAATTGTTTTCAGTTTTCCAGTATATTCTATGGTACGGTCAGTGACACCATTAAAGTGTTCATCTTATCTCGCAAAATAAAAGTCCTCATATGCCCATGAAGATGGAAAAATAATAAAGTTATGGGAAGGCGAGGAGGGAAAAATGAATGTGACTGAAAAAAACTTGTGGGGGACATGTATGAAAACTGTCTAGGTCTAAGACTTTCTTTGATGCTCATAGTAAGAAAACAGATCTCCCCATTCATTTCATATAGTACTCTGAAAAAATAAAAGCTGAGCTCTGATTGGTTACTATGGGTTCTGATTGGTTGGTCTGAGCTCTGATTGGTTGGTATGAGCTCTGATTGGTTGCTATGAGGTCTGATTGGTTGCTGTGAGCTCTAATTGGTTGCAGTGAGCTCTTATTGTTTTCTATGGGCTCTGATTGGCTTCTATGAGCTCTGATTGGTTGCTATGGGCTCTGATTGGTTGCTATGGGCATCAAATAAAATATTGGACCCAGACAGTTTTCATACATGTCCCCCTTTGTCCTTAATGGGTAAATTAGGAGTATTCTACTCCCTGGCCTTAGCTGTAGTTACCCCAATTAATCAAAATGAGTTTGATTTTAAATTTGCGGCAAGTAACAAAATTTGGCTTTCAAGGGGGAACTATAGTCCTACCAACCTCCTGGGGGGACCAATAGACCCATCAACCTACCGTATTAGGGAGAGCTATATACCTACCAACCCTCTGCGAGACCTATTAACCTAACTACTAAAAGGACCTATATATCTACCAACCTTCTGAGGGTCCTATATACCTACCTACAGAGGGACCTATATACTTACCTACCTGCTGTAGGGACCTATATACCTACCTAACTACTAAGAGGACTTACATAACTACCTCCTGGGGGACCTATGTATCTAACAACCTATAAACCTACTGTGGGGACCTATTTACATACTTACTTTTGGGGTGGGGGGCTATATACAGATCACTGCAAAATTATTATAGTCTTTACCGGGTGCTAATATATATCACTGCATAAGAAAATTACCCAATAAAACATAACATTTATTAAATACATATTAAAAGATGAACACCCCCAAAAACAAATCCACAAGAACTCCAGGGAAAGAAAAGAAGACTCACAGTTTTTGATACTTGACTGAAGTCACGGCAGATGGGCACTTAATGAAGGATGCAGTACCTATAGGAAAAAACACCCTACGTTTACCCTAGATAGAACTGCCTAAATTGTGGGGACATCGCCCCAAAAAGGGCAGCTCCGCCTATGAACTAATCCCTAGAGAATACCTACACTATAATCAAAAAAATGAATAAACAAATAAACAAGGAATATCAGATAAAAAATACATATATAACAAAAGCCTATCAGCCCAATGCGTTTCCCCCTTCACAAATACAAGGGTTCATCAGGGGACATAAGGCTACCAAAAGGCAATCTATAGATAAGCCAGTAATTGGAAAGATGGGTGACCAGTATGATGAAAGAGAGAAAGGTTCACCCCACTGACGATACCTGTCCGGCGCTGAGATAAGTAGGCAGCAACTGGAAATAACAATTGCCCCCACTTTATACTGCTAACTCTTCCCAGTATGAAAGATATAGCCAATTGACTCACCTTTAGAGCAAAACTAGAATGTGTAACAGGTCGTGATAACAATCACCGCGGCGTCTGGAAGACAACCACTACACATGCGCGCAGTGGAACGCAAACAAAATAAGCAAGCTTCCGGTCACGATTACTGAAGCCGCGGCGTCCCGGAAACGGTCACTACGCATGCGCGCCTCTAAATGGAATGCACCCTGTGTGTCAGTGACACTGCTGATAACTGCGCAAGCGCCCACAAGTCGCGCACGCGCAGATCCCAAGATCACTATACACTAAAGCGAAACCCTATATTGAAAGGCAAAAAAAGAGTAACATTGTCTTAAAGAACCAACAATGATGGTAATTATTAAAATATCTCTTTAACAAAATCATGCCTAGATGTTTATGCACATTGATAATGTATATGAATAAATGTAACATAGTAATGCAGCAATACATATACAAATGAAACAGGGAGGACTAGCAGTATAAAGCCGAACAGCAGGGGATTAATCGATCAGGAGGTTCCCAGTTGAATAAAATTATCAAAACTGGAACAATCCTCCTAATACTGATGAGTAATAAGGGGTGAAGACCAAAATTGTCTGATACCATATTAAACCCCATGGTTCTGAGTAAATAACCTTCTATAGTTCCAAGAGACAAAAGGAGGGGGCAGAGGCAAAGAGTTTAATCAAGTTACACTCAAATAAAGCATCCAAAACAAAGGAACTCATTTAGACCTTGTGGTTTTAAAGAGCCCATTCGATAGATCCATTCAGTCTCTTTTCGGAGGATTCTTTGATTCCAATTCCCTCCCCGTGGTTAGGGTCTAATGACCTCAATCACGTTGAAATCTCCATCATGGAATTCCTGTACGTGGCGAGCTATCGGAGTATCCCTGCCATGTCTAACATCTGCAGCATGTTCGCCAATACGCCTCCTAAACTGCCTCTTTGTCTTCCCTATATAATTAAGAGGGCAAGGACAAGTGCAAAGATATACTACACCTTCTGTTTTGCAATTAGCAAAGTCCCTAATTGAGTAAACGTTATGGTCAATGGCACTACAGAAAGATTTCCCTTGTTGTATCACCGGGCAAGCTATACAGTTAGTGCCATATCTGAAAGTGCCTATAGGTTTTCGATCCAGCCAAGTACCTTCTCGATTAGATGACAAAACAAAATGGCTGGACACTAGGCGATCTTTAAGTGACCGTCCCCTACGATAAGTAACTAGTGGGTGACTGGGGATATAGTCACTTAGATCCGCATCCAATTGAAGGATCCGCCAGTACTTCCTTAAGATCTCAGTGACTTTCCTATTCCTATCGTCATATGTAGCAATAATTCTGACTGGTTCAGCCTTATCGGTCTTGGGCCGTGGGTTTAGAAGGGCCGTTGGGTTCTGTTTTAACGCACTGTCATATGCTGATTCAAAAACCTCCTGAGGATAGCCCCTGTTGTAAAAACGGTCACAAAGCATCCTTGACTGGAAATGAAAATCGTTAGATCTGGAGCAATTCCGCCTCAATCGAAGAAATTGACTCTTAGGAATATCACGCTTTCGTCAAATGGGATGATAACTTTCCCATCGCAAGAAGCCATAGGTGGCTGTTGGCTTCCTATAAAAATTGGTATGAATATACCCACTTGCACTCTTAGTTATTAGCACATCCAAGAATGGTAAGCTCTGTTCTTGCACCTCATACGTAAAACATAGGCCTATTTCATTCTTGTTAAGATCTTCCACAAATCCTTCAAAAGATGCTTTGGTGCCTTCCCAGAGGATGAGAATATCATCAATGTACCTCCCCCAGAAAAGAACCTGTGGGGGCCATTGATCATCCTCTGGTCGACCCACTAATGTAGCCTCCCACCAGCC
Organism: Phyllomedusa bahiana; assembly: GCA_025379985.1. Classification (NCBI taxonomy): domain Eukaryota; kingdom Metazoa; phylum Chordata; class Amphibia; order Anura; family Hylidae; genus Phyllomedusa; species Phyllomedusa bahiana. The sequence goes on from JAODAL010027759.1 coordinate 46,828, forward strand.
CAGGAACAAATTTGCGTATGTGGGAGCACACGGGCTACCCATAGCAGTGTCCCTGAGCTGGTGGAAGATGCGGTGATCAAAAAGAAAATAGTTATGATGCAAGACAAAATCAAGTAACTTGATAACAAAAGCACTATGATGTTGATGCTGAACTCCCCTGGTACTTAAAAAGTACTCACTTGCCAAAATGCCTAGAGTGTGTGGGATATTAATATATAGGGACTCCACGTCTATAGAGGTTAACAAAACATCCGTGCCTATTGATGTTCCCTCCAAGCGTCTTAAGAGGTATGATGTGTCACGAATGTAAGACGGCAAACCGAGTACAAATTGTTGCAGAACACGATCAATATATATGCCTATATTTTGGGTAATTGACCCCACACCAAATACTATTGGTCTGCCTCTCAGACACTCCAGACCCTTATGCACCTTTGGTAAGGCATAAAAGGTCGGAGTCTGAGGGTCCGAGGGCATCATAAATTTATGTTCTGCTGCCGATATTAAACCTGCATCCAGTCCTTCGTCTAGAAGTCCCTGCAATTCTAAGACAAATTTCTTAGTAGGGTCCTTTCTCAAAACGGTATAACACTCCGGATCCCCCAGCAAATCCCTGCCCATCTTCATATAGATATTTTGATCCATTAATACCAAATTCCCACCCTTGTCAGATGGTTTTATTGCAAGGGAATTGTAACTCTCCAAAGATAGCAAGGCTCGCATCTCTGCCTGAGAAAGATTATTCTTAAAGGGTAAGCATTGATTCTTCAAGAGAATCAGTTAATCAGTGACTACTTTAACAAATAAATCGATCTCAGGGGTATCTAGTTGTGGGAGCATCCTATTACTTTTTAATCTGAGATCAGTATAGGCTCCTTGCCTATCACCCTCCTGAAGAAGTGAAATTAACACTCGAACCCCCTCAAGATCCTCAAACGAAAGTCCTAATTCATTACACTCTTGAGAATCCTTGATCTTAAAGAATTTATGCCATTTCAACTTGCGTGCAAAAAGGTTTATGTCTTTCCCCCATTCAAAGCTATATACCTACATCCCTCCTGGGGGACCTATATATCTACCTACTTACTGGCCTGACTTATATACCTACCTGCCTACTTTGGGTAGGTAGGGGCTATATACTTAACTATATACATACCTCCCTGCTATTAGGGACTATATAAACTACATACAGGTGGCCTATATATCTACCTACCAAGGGTAACTATTTACCTAGCTATCGACTAATGGACTTTATACACCTACCTAACAGTGGGCTCCATACCTACCTATTGAGGGATCCTATATAACTACCTACTGGGGGGTCTATACACCTCACTATCTAATGGGCAGCCTATATAGGAACAATGGGTGACTTCCCATCCCCCACAGAAGGCACCCGGTTTTCCTATCATAGGAAAGCAGGTTTCTGTGGGGATGGGGTTTTACCATGCTTTTCTATATAAACCCCATTAGGTAGGAAGGTACATAGATAGACACCCCTCAACTCCAGTAGTTGGGTAAGTATACAAGTGCTGGAAGAAGTCATCATGGCGGCCTAGGCCGAATTGCACACATCTGATAGTCACATGTGGTGGTCGCGTTTGTTCATAGTCTGGCAGTATTATTTGATCCCTAAGTAGTAATATTAATGGCCCTTGGTATTGTAGAGTTTTCTTTAGTAACAATCATATGTATGGTATATTTCTTCCATGTATAGGTGTATTATTTGGTAACTGTGCTGTGCTGCGGTCCGTCTCCCAGACCGTTACCCGGCTGCTGGTCGTCCCCGCGCTGCGCCCAGGGCTGCTGTTCGCTCCTAGCTCCTGCCTGTCCCGTGCTCACCTGTTCCCGTCCTGCTTCCTCCTCAGCAGGTGCGCTCCTCTGCATCTTCCTCCCCACTAGGGACGCGCGCACGTCAGTTCCCTGGAGTTAAAGGGCCAGCGCGCAACAGGTAATTGTGCTACTCCAATCAAATCCTTGCAGGAGCTTTTTAAGGATGCCGTTTCCTGTTCCCCGCGCCCAGTTGTTGGTGTCCGTTTCCTAGTGACATATTTGTACTCTTTAGCGAATACCTTGTCTGTTCCTGTTCCTGCCTACGTTTATCATCTACGTTTATCGTGCCGCTCTGCATCTGCCATGCCCGGTTCTGTCCAGCTCCTGTTCCACGCTCCAGCTTACTCTGAGTCTACTCTACCTAGTTTCAGCTGTCACCCCTGGGTCCTACGTCGGAGGTAGTGACCATGGGGATTCCCTGCGGCAAAGTCCGTCCTGCCTTGCGGCAGGCTCCGGTGAATAAAAGGGGCCCCTTAGACTCCGCTCCCCAGTGTAGGGTACGCCAACTCCTTGTGGTGACCAGAGGATCCACTTTCCGCTCACTGAGCGTCCGTGACAGTATGATGTGATTTATAAGGTATTTTGTTATCATACAAAGATCGGTGCTTTTGAAAAAAAATTGTCAGTGCTGACCTTTATTACACAGTGTACTGCTGAGGCGATGGACAGGATCTATGTGGAATTAGTGTAAAATTAGTGATAGGAACATACTTTTTTTCTCTTTTAAAATACATGCTGCAGTAACACAGAGGGCCTGGGCCCCGGATGTTTTAGGGCCCTAGCAATGCCCCTGCACTACCCCATCATCCTCCTCCACTGATGATGCGCTCGCCAGCTGCTGCTCAAAAGACCACGTTGGAGCCGCAAAGTCATCATCAACATCACAGGTGACTTCCTCTTCCTGACAGTCTAAATCCTCAAGCTGCGGGCTAGAAGTCACAAGCGATGCGAGGCACAGCTGACCGCTTGATATTTCTGCCGGCAGCCCAGCGTCCTTCTCGTCCTCTGAGAGCATCATCGGTTGGGCGTCACAGCAGACAAAATCATCCTCTTTGGTCTCTTGTTCTTTTGAAATGTCTTTCTGACCCCAACCGTATTGTGTCATGAAAGAGGTCTTCAGAATATGGATTATCTGGAGCGGTCTTTATATTGGGTGACATTTGGCCCAGGTTGGACTGATGATGATGAGGATAATGGCGCTATTTGTGACCATGACTGTGGGGACGAGGAGGACCGCTGGATGCAGGGTGTGTTAACCACTGAAGAATAGATTGGCGACACTCTTCAGAAATGAGACACACAGGGAACCGACCAAGCGATGACAGGTCTGGCGGTCCTGCGACTGACGATGTGCTCGCTTGTGTGTAGTCCGGAGTAATGGAAGGCGTGCCTTGTCTCATACCTCTAGTTGCACGCCCTACACCCCTCCTTGCTCGCTTACCACCTCTAGTTCGCTTCATGTTCAAAAAGACAAATATTAAAAAGGTAATGATTTTTTCACGGTCTCTTATTGAAGAACTCTACTCCAAACACTGCAACACAGAAGTCTTCTTGAATCCCAAAAATTTTCCGCTACCAAATAATATTACAAATTGATTTCTTTCTATGGAATATCTGTTAACGCTGTCTTATGGGAAGAACCCTGGCAGCAACAGAGTGACACAGAAGTCTTCTTGAATCAAAAAATGTAACTACAAAACTAACAGTATTAAAAAAAGATTTCTTTCTATGGAATATCTGTTAACGCTGTCTTATGTAAGAACCCTGGAAACAACACTGCTACACCTGCATTTCTTTCTATGGCAGATTTACTGATGGTGTCTTCTGCAGTGGCTGGACCCCCAAAACAGGAGAAATGAACTTTTGGGCACTCTGAATAAAGATGGGAAAAATGCAGCCAGCTTTAAAGAACTATACAATATACAAAAGCTATACAAAACTCCCTAACTACCTGACTATTGATGTGTATGATTTCCTAAGCTAGCTGCCCCCCTTGACTTATCTAACTAGCAGCTTTCATGTGTAAAATCACTAGGAAATGGTGTTTCTGCCTGCTGGCAAACAAGCACACAAAGGCAGCTGTGTGTTCAGTACAGGGAGTAAAGTCAAAATGGCATTCAACAGGAAATACAGTGACATACACATAAGACGGTCACGTGATTTTAGCAGCCAATGAGATCCTACACCCTCAGTGGTGATGTTTTTGACCCCCCTCTGTGCTCTGCACTGATTGGCTGGCCGCCAAAACTGAAGGAAGCAGCTGAAAGTGAAAGTAAAAATGGTGCGTCGAACTCAAATTTTTATCGGACAAACAGTAAAAAGCTCGGTTCGGCTCGGGTTCTGAAAATCTGAGAAGTTCGACTCGAACCTAACTTTTCTCGAGACGTTCGCTCAACACTACTCATGAATAAGCTGGGAGCCAATTTATTAATGTTTGACCCTTTCGTGTTACACACTGACATCCCTCTTTAGTTATTTCATACAGGGTTTCATCCTGCCATCAAATTGGTATATTTCTTTTAATGATGTTTGCTATCTCTGCATATTACTCTAAGGGGTAGAGAAAACTACTTTTTATGGTATAATGTGGCTTGCATGAGATGTTACCTTTTTACATAATAGAGAATGTCTCGATCTATTCTTAACACGCTGTTCTGCCCTCTCCAATGTTCACTCTCTGCTTAAAGGGGTTGTGTCACAAAAATAATTGCTTTTTATGTTAAAGATCTTGCAAAAACAAGTCACTTTGCAATATGTGTCCATTAACAGTATCCTACCTATTCTGAGATATCCCCTCTTGTATGGGCTGCATCAGCTCCTCAGCTCGCTATAGCTACAGAACTGTTTGATCTCTCCTGATAGGCTGCCAGCACTGGTTGCTATAGCTACAGACCTGGCTTCTAGTAGTAGAAGCCAGTAAACGTGCCCCTGAATTCAAAGTGAAACCAAGAAAACAGAACTGAGGTGAGATGAATCAATGTAGTGAGAAAACCCTCTTAACTATTTCACATTCCTGCTGAAAAACCATATTATCTGAACAAGCTCTTTTGGTCCTAACAAGCTCCCCCATAGGAGTCGCCTTTATGGTGTGCGCTGGATGGGCACTTTTGGTATAGAGGATGGTGTTCCCTGCAGACTCCTTGTGATATAAGCATGTGTGTACTTGATTGTCTTCTACATTTCCACCTAAATGTACATCCAAAAAGGATATTGACTGCTTGTTCCAAGTATGTGTAAAATGTAGATTAACTTAATTGTTATTGATATAAACCATCCATTTTTTCAATATCTGAGGGATCACCTTACCAAACAATGAAAATATTGTCAATAAACCTTCCATACCATTTTATTTGGTTTTTGAAAGGATTATTGACTGAATATACAAACTCTTCCTCCAACCATGTCATAAAAAGATTTGCAAGAGATCGAGAGAAATGAGCTCCCATCGGAGCTCCGTAGACCTATATTTAATATTTATCATCAAATGAGAAAAAATTTTGTGACAATAAATATTTCATAACCTCAATGATATATTCACACAATTCCTCACTGTATAAACTGAATTTAAATAGATGATGTGCAATTGTTAATACAGTATCGCCAGATCATGCGGAATACTCAAAGTGAGGAGTGAGGAGAAGTGAGGAGTGAGGAGACATCACATGTTAACGATAAATAATTATCTTGCCATTTGAAATTTTCAAAGACCCGAAGTACTTCCCTGGAATCCTGAATAAAGCCTGAAGTGCGAGAAAAACCCAAAAGGGTTTTAATCTGAGATCCATTGACACATATGTTAATTTAATGAACCAATGCCTGAAATTATTGGTCTCAGAGGAGGTGGCATCACCTTTTTATGCACTACCGGATTTTCAGGGACCAAAAATGATAAATCTTTTTCATCTAGTATGCCTATATTCACACCTTCCACCACAATCTGAAATAAAGACTGTTTGAAGACTTTAGTTGGATTTACTTTGTAAACACTGATATGTCTTTTCATCATTTAACATCAGTAAAACAGATTTTTTATATATTTCCCGATCCAAAACAACTACCTTGCCCTCTTTATCAGCCATCTTGATTATCTTATTTTCATTCTCAGTAAGGTTATCTGAAAAATCATTGTTAGTCTCCTCATATAGTTTTTTGAGATCTCTCTCAACTGTTTGCTGAAACATTTCTAAAGCAAACACTCAAGATTTTGTGGGATAGAAAAAAGAGTTTCCGTGCTTTCTTCATTTATCGCTATCGATTACATAATCGCATATTGTTCCACAAAGTTAACGTCCTGAAATTCATTAACTTATATAGAGGAAGAAGAAGCTTCTTCTTTCAGAGAGCTCTCTGTAGATCAAAAAAATGTTGCTTAATTTTAAGGGTTCTGGCAAATTTGTTGACATCTGAAATGGTGTTAAAAAGGTCAAAATAGGTACTGAGGCATGCCTCATGATTAGTGTTGAGCGATTTTTATCGACAAAGTTGAAATCGGCAAGGTTTTTATGGTGATCGAAATTTCCAGATCATGCGATAATTAAGGTTTTAAAAACTGTGCATCATCTATTAAGATCGCGCCTTTTTCGGCGCTTCCTGTAATTTTGGCGGCCAGCAAAGAGATTACAGAATAGAGCAGGGTGAGATGTGTTGCGGGCGTCATGACTGGGATGTGTATGGTTGCGATTGGCTGGAAAAAATCACATGACCTCGTTTTACATAGAAAACCGTTTTCCTGTTTCAGCCTCGTGTTTCGCGTCTCATGGGATGGGACCCGTTTGGTGGCCAAACAGTCAGCGAAATTAGTCTTTTTCTGCACAGGAAACCTACTATTAGCTGTGGCCTTCCAATTTATTTTGATTGGGGGATTTGAACTTTTTTATGTAGTTAGTGGAATTTTAAGCAGAATTCCCACTGAAAAATTAAAGGCGGGGGGGCGGGGGGGGGGGCCCCCGGGCGAACACAGACAAACTCTATTATAAAGAAACACGGATAAATTCACCCAAGATTAGTGTAAATTGTGTGGAATATCTTTATTTTTAACAGTTTGCTATTGAAATATTTTTCCCGGATATTGGGGAGCCTGAACTTATTTTGGATTTAAAAAATCATTTTAGTAATTTCAGTCTCTTTGTTTGCTGCAAAACTACTTTTTTATCAGTATCATTTCAGTAGGTGTTCAATTTTACCCATTACACCCGTGACTGTTGATATTCCCCTTGCACTTAAATTACAAAAAAGAATCTTGTAGTTGCAAGGTTGTTTGTTTCCAAAAATACGGTATATCAAAACTCACGTTAGTGTTTTTTGACTTTTTCGCATCAGCACTGTTCATTGACGCGATCTAGTAAATCTTAAAAACAGCAATTCTATATTCACCACAGGTGAATTGAAAGGTGCAAAAAATACCATTTTTATATCAAAACATAACAGTTTATGTTTTTTTACTTTGCGCACCCCGCACTGTTATTGACGCAGATCTACGTAAATTTAAAAAAGCAATTCATTTCACCACGGTGAAATTTTTGGTGCAAAAAAACAGTTTATTATATCAAAAATAACAGTTACGGTTTTTTGACTTTTTGGGACCCAGCATGTTATTGCGCAGCATTACGTAAAACTTAAAAAAGCAATTCTTTTTCACCACAGGTGAATTGAAAGGTGCAAAAAATACAGTTTTTTTACAAAGCATAACAGTTGCGTGTTTTTTGACCTTTTGGCACCCAGCACGTTCTTGACGCAGCTTACTTAAAAC
>JAODAL010027760.1:0-54408 GCA_025379985.1 Phyllomedusa bahiana
TCCTGGTCTCCCTTAGTTATTGCGACCCGATCGTCGCGAAAAAAGGGGGTTTTAACCCGGCCCCCCCCCCCCGGAGCGCCCGGGGTGGGGGCCGCGGGGGGATGCAGCTGTAATATACAGCTGACCCCCCGCCCCGATCGCGGCGAACTTGCTTTGGTTCGCCGATCCTCGGCGACCATTGCCGGGTGCTTAACCCCCAAACGACCTGGCGTATGATAGTCTAAAGGGTCGAAGGGGGTTTAAATGCAAAAAATCCAGTTTTAATCCTAGTTATGCAAATTTTTGACTTTGCAAAACGTAATAAAAATGCCTTAAACAAAAAGTCTCTCCCTCTCTTCATTCTGGCATTTGGCAAAGATACATAATTGTGGTAATCCTAACTGACCTAAAACGGGTACGTTTTCTCCATATTGAGTTTGAGAATGCTGGAGGAAAAAAAAAAGGATATGGATGATAGACATTTTGAGATCCTAGAAAGTTCACCGAGGCCAAGAGTATAGAGAGAGAAGAGTGGTAGGCACAGGACTGACTGTTTGGAAACCCCAGCAGAAAGAGGGTGAGGGAAAGAGGTGGAGTGAGATATGCTGAACATCCGATCAGAGAGGCGATCCAAGAAAGAGCCAGTCTGGGAGCCAAGCAAGAGAGAATTTCTAAGAGTAGTGAGTGATCAACTGTATCAAAGGCAGATGACAGATGAAGGAGGAGGAGCATGGAGTAGTGGTGTGAGGCTTTCGTGGTCAACAAGTCATTGACGACTTTAGTTAGAGCAGTTTCAGTAGTGTTGGGGTCGGGAACCAGACTGCCATGGGTCAAGAAGCAAGTTAAATGAAAGATGGGAAGACAGTTCAAGATAGATGTGCTATTTGAGAAGTTTTTAAGCAAATGGTAGCAGAGAGATGGGAGAATAGATGTCTTCTTGAGTATACGTGTAACTTTTGCATGTTTGAAGGAGGGGAAGATGCCATAGTTTAGCGATACATTGAATATATGGGTTAGGACTGAGGTTACCACAGTTTTAATGTTGGGAATGAGGTGGTATTGGGTTGAGAGTAGTAGTGAGGGGGAATTCAGAGAGTAGTGTGGAAAGTGCATCGTGAGTTATGGTGCCAAAGGGGGTCATAGGAAAAGAGCATTATGCAGATGTATAAGCAGCTTGTGGTGACTGTAGTTGGAAACTCTGTAGTTGTAAAGTGTGTGACAAAATTTTCGGCTGAGATAAGAGCAGAGGGAGAGGCCACCGGGGAACATAGGAAGGAATTGAAAGTGTGAATAGTTGTTTAGGGTTGTGAGATAAAAAAGATATGTGAGAGGCGAAGTAATCCTGTTTGGCTGAAGTAAGTGCAGACTTGAAGTTTAGGAGTGTTTGTATGTTTGAAAGTCTTCGGTGGAGCAGGTTCTCTTCCAGCGCTGCTCTGCAGCTCTGGAAACTCACCTCAGTATTTTTTGTCTGCTCCGTGTGCCAGGGCTGCCTATTGATCTGGTGAGTTCTATTGTGCATAAGAGGGGTGAGCGAGTCAAGAACAGAAGAGATTGTGGTGTTGTACATGCTGTCGCAGTGTAGTGTCATGAAGTGCAGATATGGTGAAGAGAAGTAGAAGAGAGTCAGAGAGTTTGAGAAGGAGGAGGTTTTTGCGAGAGTGTTTTAGTTTCTGTTCTGGAGGGACAGTTGGCAGGAGGAGGGGAAAGAAAGTAAACAAATTACGGTCTGATACGGGAAGAGTTTGAGACGTTAAGATGCATAGACCGGTGAAGATGAGATCCAGCCTGTATCCCTCTGTGTGAGTGTCTGCAGTGGACCACTGTGAGAGGCAGAAGGAGGCAGAAAGTGATAGGAGTTTGGTGGCAGCTGAGTTGTGTGTGTCAATGGGGGATGTTAAAGTCTCCCATGACGATAGTGGGGATGTCAGCAGATAGAAAGTGTCGAAGCCGGGTGGTGAAGTGGTCAAAAAAGGCAGTTGTGGGGCCAAGCGGTCATTATGTGATGGACGCTTGGAGGTTCAAGAGGGAGTAGATGCAGAAAGAGTATACCTCAAAGAAGGAGAGAGTGAGCGAAGGTATAGGTGGATTAAAGACAACGGCACAGTTATCTGACAGGAGAAGGCCAACACCTCCACCATGCTTGCTGCTAGGGCAAGAAGTGCAGGTAAATTTAAGCCGTAAGAGAGTGCAGCAGGGAGACTGTGTCACAAGATGTCAACCACGATTCTGAGGAAGGATAGGTTGTGCGATATGAGAAGGTCATGGATGAAGGGACATTTGTTGCACACACAACGTGCATTCCAAAGAGCTCCAAAAAGAGAGATAGGTGTCATGGGGTGAGGGTAATGGGTTTGAGGTCTAAGGGTCTACAGGAGTTTGTGCTCGTTGGTCTGTAAGAGTGGGTTGAAACAACAGTGGGCATTTGCTGAAGTGGCCCGGGATTAGAAGATACACTATGTCCCCAGCAGCAAGGAGAAGCAGAGAGAGTGTATATAGGTGTAACGTTACGGCGACAACCACGTACGCTGAGGCACCAATCGCTGGTATCAAGGTGTGGATCCACTGTGATCACTGCAGGCAATATGGTATATGGAGATCCACGCCAGGGAGCGGAGTCTAAGGGGCCCTGGTCTTCACCGGAGCCCGCTGCAAAGCAAGATGGACTTGGCTGCGGGGACCCCCAGGTTGCTACCCCTGACGTGGCTACCTGCGGTGACAGCCGAGGTGCAGGACAGGATCTCCAGGCACAGAAGTGGTGGTTGACAGGAACAGCAGGAAACATGTGCAGCAGGATACAGCAGGAAACTAGTGATACGCAACATCAGAAAACAGCAGGAACAGGACAGATAACACGGCAGGATACACAGCAGACACTGGACAGGGATCACGGCAGGATACAGCCTGAAGAGACAACAGGAGACAGACAGGCAGATGGTCAGGAGCTCTGGTGGATAGCAGGAACTGGACCAGCAACTCAGGGGTTAAATCCTGGATAGCAGCCCTGAGAAGCTGGCAGGAGCTCAGAGATGGACTCAGCATGAAGCTCAACACTGCAACAATGGACTGACCCTGAAGCAGAGACAGGAACTTCCTCTTAAAGCCAGAGGTCACAGGTCAAGAGGAGGGTGAACAGGACAGGAAACCAATAAAGGACATGAAGCTACTGCGCGCGCACCCTAGGAGGCACAGTGCGCACACAGGACCCCAGGAGGCAGGAGGGAGTGCTAGTGAGTAAGTACAAGGAGCCACTCGCAGCAAGCAGGGAAACAGGCTGCTGAGACTCCAGCACAGGGAGCCATAGCACAAAAATGGCAGGCACGGACACGGTGACGGTCCATGGCAGGGAACCGCGGTGTGAACTGTGACAATAGGTGTGAGTGGCATAGACCATAAGGGGGTTGTGTTGGTTTTTAGAACAAAGTCTTAAAGGGATTTTCTCACTACAAAGATTAGCTTTCAATATAAAGGCACAGTTACATGTAAATGAAGATTTTTTTTTAAATACATTGGTCAATAGATTTTACTTTAGTCATGAGGTAAGAATGTTTTTATGTACTCTGAAGAACACACAGATTTCTATAATAACCTGCATACCAGACAGACATCTGTTATCTGATTGACTAAGAGCAAAGAGCAGGGAGTGACATCACCCCACTGACAGACTGAGATTGATGCAAACTAATTATATCTATATCTAACAAGATTAGCTTCACTGAACAAAAGGACTGAAAAGCATGTCTTTATCTGTAATCTTCTAAGATATAACAATCTCGTGGACTTCAGAGTAAAGGCTCACTAGAAGTTGAAGATGCTAAACACTGCTGTAGAACCACCCACAGCCTGAGGAGACAGAGTAAGTGCAAAACTGCTAAAACTCAGTGAAACAGCATGGTGAGAAGACATCTTTAATGCTGTGGAAGAGGTGAAAAGTGGAAATTTCAGATTTTAGGGAAAAACAGATTTTAAGATGGGAAAACCTTGCCCCGCGTGGGAGTTGGGTTTAGTAAAAAAAGTTTGAAAGAAAGGGGGGTTTGGGTTTAAAAAGTAATGCATATGGGGTGTTTGTGTTAATACAAAAAAAAAAAATAAAATTTTTTTAAAAAAAATTTCACTAGTTTTTGGGTTTAGCATCCCCTTTAAACTGTTTTGATTGGGAAAAATTTTTTGGTACCCTTTCCCCCAAGCTTCTAACAATATTTTGGTAGGAATTTTGGCAAATTTCCCCCTGACAGAATTTGGTGTAAGGAGCCTTTGTTTTTTTTTTTCCCCTTGTTTCGCAACTCCCTTTTTCCCAGTTTTTGGTCAAAAAATTTTTAAATAAAAATTAAAGAAAAAGGGATTTTTGTGAGGGCTAACAAAAAAACATTGACATGGTTTTTCCTTAAGCCACTTTGCAACCATTTTGGGGCAGTAAAAAATTTTTGGGCATTGCCATTTGGAAGATCCTTTTCCCCAAAAAGCTTTAAAGGAGTTGTCTCACTACAGCTTTCACCTACTTCAGTGTCACTGTTAGCATGGGGATTTTTGAATTCAGGTGTTTTGTTCTTTTCTGCCTCTTCTTTTTTCCCCCTTTTCCCCCCTTCCCCCAGCACCCAGACAGCTCCCCCTCCCCCATACAGCGGGGAGGGGGGGGGGGTTTTTGCTCCCAGGAAAGGGGCGTCAAAAGGATTTTTCATTCGGGGCCCCCACCCCGAATATATTCCCTGCTGCCCCCGAGTCATTAGAGCTGCATAGTTATTTACTGGTGTAAAGCTCTGTTTGCTGCCCCCCTGCGCGGGGGAAGTCTCGGGAGAGACAGAAGTGAGCGGGGAGTCAGAGAGTGAGTTGGAGGAATTTGGAATTTTCCTTTCTTCATTGGCGCTATCTAAAATAGATAACACCAATGATCAGGGGATACAAAAGGCAGTTTTAAAGGGCCCCAACCCCTACCATAGGGTTTTGCAGATTTGGGGCTGCAGAGGAGATTAAAACAGCTGACCTCTCCCTGGCTGCCACCCTGGGGAAAAATCCCGGGTTCGGGGGGTGCGGGGCGGGGTGGGAAACCTGAGAGCGAAGAGGGGGGGGGAGCCAGGAACGATGAGATTTCAAACGTGGGGGAGCCAGGACCCCTTAGAATGAACGGGGGCGGGTCAGGAGGTTTTCTGGGGTTTGGAGCTTAAAAGGGGGGGGGGCCCAAGGGGCAGCGCGAAAAATGAAAAAGCAGGGCAAATAAACGGGCAGGAAATGAGCCCCCTGGGGGAGGGAAGCCCCGGAGAGAGCAAAAGGGGGGGGGAAGACTAAAAGTGACGGGGGGCTGTAGTAAAAGGGTAAACCCAAGAAACAGAACACCAAAAAAACCCCTAAACCACCCCTGTCCACTGGTTTCAAAACTGAAAGAGCTGGGGTTTCCCAACCCCGGGCTTCTTCCCCTGCACCTAAATTTTAATTGACTGTTTGAAGAGATCAAGCCCTCTGTTTAGCTGAGGGGAGGGGGGGAGCTGCAAAATGGACCCCCCTTGGCTTCAGTCATTTTCCCCAAAGCTCCGTTTTCGGGCCTGGTTCCATTGAAGGTTTTTTCAGAACCTCTGTTCCCCGGTGAAAAATGGAAGCCATGGACCCGTTTCACCCCCCCGGGACACCGACCACCCCTACAGCCCCCAATTCATTACAAGGGGGTTTAATCTTTGAGAAATAGCAAAATTTTGGCTCCCCTATGTTGTTGGAACCCCCTTTAAAAACCAATGGCCCCATTGAAAATTAATGGGTCTTTTTCCGGGGCGCTGGGGGTGCACTTTGTGAAACAGATCTATGGCTTCCGCTTATCACCCTTTTTACAGGGGATTCCAAACCCGGGACCTCTAAGGCGTTTTTTTCAAAAGGGTTTTTTCCCGCCCGTTTTTTGCGGAGAGGGAAATTTCGCCCCGAAAAAGTCCCACCGGCTCCTTTCTATGAAACCTTTTTTATGGTGCGCGACCCCAAATAAAAATTTGTGCATGCCCACTTTCTCCCCCTCTTTCGGATTCCTGAGCGGGGAAAAGAGACGGAATCCATAGTTCTCTATGAAAACTGTGGATTACCGAAAAATTTTCTGGACTGTTTTTCACTGTTTTGGGAGCCCCCAAACGGTGCGCATAGGCGGGAAATGGGGCCCCAAAAATTTTAAGCTGAGGGGAACCCCCCTTTACACGATGAACGAACGTAGTGGGAAAAAATCACACAGCCCCCCCCTGCCCCCCGGGGTGATAGCGGAATTGGGATCAATTATAACTGCACTCTTGGACCCCCCTCAATATTCGGGTTTGCTTTTGGGGAAAAACACCACCCACCTAAGTGCTTGTTAATTTTTTTAAAGGGGAAATTAAAATATTTTAAAAAAAAAAAATAAAATTTACAAAAATTTGCTGTAAAATAAAAAACCCTGACCTTCACCCCATATTTTCCAAATTTCCCTTTTCCCCCCCGTCCACCTGCACCCAAAACATCTCCAGAATCCGTCCTTTCTCACTGTGGAAACAAAATCCCAAAATCTATTTTTTGCTCTTATTTTTTCTCGTCTTTTAAATACTGCCCCCCCCCCCAACCCCCCCCCCCCCCCCCCCCCCCCCCTTGGGGTTTCGGTTTTCCCTCTGTGCAAAATCTCCCCTCTCCGTCTGCCTGAATGCACGGCCCCGGCTCATCTTTTTCGTTTCCCGCCCCCTTTTTAAATGGGGCCTTTTAAAACCCGTGTCAGTCACGCACTGGGTTTCCCCTTTTCCCGTACAGGATACAGTTTAAACCAGCACTCTAACCCCTAAAGCTCTCCCCGCGCCCTTTTCCTCCCTACATTTTCCTCCCTCGTCTCTGTCTACCACCCTAACCCCTGCTCTTGCTTGCTGTTTATATCAATTACATTCCTCAATCATTTCCCAACCCCTTTATGCCCGCCCACAAGGGTTTCACACGGCGGGACCCAAATTTTCTGGGAAAATGGGTAACCCCGGGCGATTTAGGAAAATTCACAAAACCCCCATTTGTTTTTAAAAGGGGCCCCGAAAAAACAATTTTTCGTCGGCCCACCAAGATCCCTAACTCTATCACACACATCTGTCACTTCCCCGCACTTGGGCACTCACAGGGGACCCTTTTTTGTATTTGATGTAAGTCCTTTGGGGGGCGGTTTTATCCATTCTTCAAAGTAAAACCCCCCCCTATTTTTGTTAAAATGGCTGGGGGGCCCTTGTAAAACTTGGCACTTTTTACCGTATGTTTTTACCCTACACCCTAAAAGATTGTAAGCTCTCACGAGCAGGGCCCCCACACCCTTTTGTCTCATTTTGTAAGTTCTTTTAATGTTTTTTGACGTAAAGTTTTTCCCTTTAAAATTTTTTAAAAATTCTGGGGGAATATGTTGGCGCATAGGGAAAAAAAAGATTATAATTTTTAAATTTTTAATTTTTATCCCCCGAACTAAAAGGTTGGGTTTCCCTTGGGGGTGGGAATTTGTTGAAAAGGCAGGACAGTTTATTAAATGTTTTTGCTTTCCTATTTTCAGTATACATTTATTTCTTATATACAGATCAGCCTTTTAAAATATTCCCGGTACCAGCTCCTATTTTTCAGCCATCATGTGACCACCCGGGGCAGATAAAATGCAGGAGCTGTTGAATCTTTTAGACCCATATTGGCCCCGGAGTCTTCTGTAAATTGGGTAATATAAATTCCCCCCCCCCCCCCCATCCCTTTTTTTGAAACCCGTTGGGAGGCACAATATATAAAATGGGAAAAAAAAAATAAAATTCGTTTTTTTAAAAAAAAAAAACAGTTCCCAAATCCCCTTTAATTTTCCCCAGTCTTAAAAACCAGGGGTTCTTCCAAAAATACCTTCCTTTTTTCTATTAAAAAGGGAAAATTTTTTTATTTTTTTTTTTTAATACTTTTTTTTTGTTTTCCAATTTTTTCCTTTTTTATTAAAAAAAAAAAAAAAAAAATGCTATATAAAAAAAGCTTATGTTTCATGGAAAAGGTGAAAAAAATTGTAGAAATAAAAAACAGGGAAAGGGGGTTTAAAACGTTAAACCTGAAAATACTAAAGCAAAAAAAATGGGAGGGTTTTCATACTATGTAAAAAAAATGTAGCGGAAAAAAGGGGCATGCCCCCAGTTTATGAAAGTGCAGCAAAAAAAATTCTGTGTGGGACCCAACCCTTTTTTAAAAAATTTTTAACAAGGGCCCGTTTCCCCCGGGTGTTTTAGGACCCTAGCAAAGCCCCTGTGCCAGGGGGGAACCCGGGGTGTTCTCCTAGATTCCCGCTGCCCCCACTTCTGAATCCCGCTGCAAATGTGCTGGGGCCTTAGCTCTTCTGCTCCTTCCCCAGAGTCTGGAGACAGCTGGGGGGGGGGGCGATCTAAGAGTGTGGAGAGGGCTGTGAAAACTGTGGTTTTGCTAATAACCCAAAAGGGGGGGGGGGGGGTAAAAATGTTTTTCCCATAAAACCCCCCGCTTTTTGCATACAAATCTCCCCCGGAATCTCAAACAAACAACAAACACACCCGTTTTGTGGCTGTCCCCTTCCATCAGAAAAGACACAGGGCCGCTGTGAAAAGGGGGTTACTTAATAATCCCCCATGGTCACTTTTTACAGCAAGCAGGGAGGGGTATGAAGCATTCACATGCCCCCCTGAACTGTTTTTATTTTGTATGTCAAAGCCCACGGGGAAATCATGATTAAATTTTAACACACTTCAATGCTATTTACAATTTCTGACCACAATCACTTCAAACCCCTATCTCTCCTCAATTCCTGTAGAAGAGGAGGGGGCAGGCACACAAAAAGGGTTAATTCCCCTTTCACAGACCAGAAGCCCGAGCCCTCCACTTCAGTTTCCCCTAAGAAGCATACTGTGCAGGGGGGCTCTGTCTCTTTTTGTATTCAAAAGCTGATGAGTCCCATACGACAGCCCTGAATAAAAACAACAGTCGGTGCATATATTTCAGGAGCTGATGTACCCTATACCAGGGATAACTCAAAATCAGTAACATTTGTAATGAAAAATTATTGCAAAAAGCTGCTTGTTTTTTAAAAAATCTTTTAATTAAAACCCCAAACATTGCGCGAACAACCCCTTTAACTTTCCCGGTGAGTCTTGAAGCTGCTTCAGTATTGTACAAATCTTCTTTTTTCAGGGTGCCCCTATTTTTTTAATGCACTACCCCCCCTGGGCAAAAAAACCCCCAACATGATGCTGTCACCCCCATATTTCATAGTTGGGATAGTGTTCTTAGTCTTCTCCCTTTTTCCTCCAAACATAACAATGGTCATTATGGCCAAACAGTTGCATTTTAGTTTAGTCAGACCACAGTAAAATGTAGGTCTTTGTTTCTGTGTGCAATTTCAAACATTAATCTGACTTTTATATGTTTCTTTTAGAGTAATGATTTCTTCCTGAGCAGTAGGATGGCTGGACATTCCCATCTTGTTTTGTTTTGTGTATAATTGTTTTTAAAAGATGAACAAAGGCACCTTTTATCTGGGAAAATTTCAAACCCCAAATTTATCCAGATTTGTGCATGTCCACAATTCTCTTCCTGATACCTTGGATGATTTCTTTAGACTTTCCCATGATGTTACACACAGAAGCAGTTTGTTTCTGCTGTGCATTACAAATATATCCACAGGTGTGTCTCTAACTCAGATGTTAACAATAAAATATCAGAAGCTTCCAAAGACATGACATCATTATATGGGCTGTAACAAATTGCATAAAAGCATAGTCATCCTAGTGTATGTAAACTTTTGACTTTGCATAAAGTAATAAAAATGCCTTAAAAAGTCTCTCTCTCATTATTCTGGCATTTGGCAAATATAAATAACTTTGGTAATCCTAACTGATCTAAAACAGGTAAAGTTTATTCTAATTTCATGTCAGATAATGAGAAAAACATGCATATATGTATTTTTCTATAGTGTATGTAAACTTCTGGTTATAAATAGATCTTGGGAGAGATCTCTATATTGACCTTTGAGATATTTAAACATATTTATAATGTCCCCCCGAAGCCATCTGTTCTCTAAACTCAATAATAATCTTGCTAATCTTTCTGTGTAGTGTAGTCCACCCAGTCCTTTTATTATTTTTGTTTGCGCACATGAATCCACTTCAAGCCTCCTTCCGAATGTCTTTCTAGCGCAACTGTGGCTGCCCCAAAACTGTTACAAAACCAAATTCCATGTGTGGTCTGACCAGTGACTTGTATAACGGAAGAAAGATGTTCTCATCGAGTGTCTCTATGCCCCTTTTAATACATCCCATGATTCTATTTGCCTTGGCAGCTGCTGCCTGACACTGCCTGCTACAATTAAGTTTACTATCCACTAGGATTCCCAAGTGCTTCTCCACCACAATTTTAGCCATCGTTTTCTGTTTAACAAGTAATCATGAAATGGTTTCTTCCTTCCCATGTGCATAACCTTGCACTTATCTGTGTCAAACCCCATCTGCCATGTCTCTGCCCAGGCCTCCAACTTATCCAGATCCCTTTGTGTTGATTACTTTACTGCAAAGATTGATGTTCTACTGTGCAATCCATGTTTAGGATCATTAATGAATATGTTAAAGAGAATAGGGCTTAATATTGACCACTGTGGTACCCTACCAGTAACAAAGAGTGTTTTCTTACACCCTTTCATATCTTGGAAAATGTTTTAAGTTAAGGGCACTTTAAACTCCCGCTCTGCTATATCTAATTTTTTTCTCCTAATTATCTGTGATCAGGCATAGGACTAAGTGTATTTGCCACCAACTATCTGTTTGTATGGTAAATATTGACTGTACTATGAAACTATTCCTCAGATCCGCTCTACAGCTCCTTTGCAGTCATCAGCTGTTTGGTGTAGTAGCAGAGAATATTGGATTTTTCTCTGTGAGTTCTGATCTATCTTGTGAATGTCAGCTGAAACACTGCCAATGCTGGGGTTTACCTGGTTTCCCAGGAAACAGGTAATGTGCTCGATGGGTCTTCTGCCTTACCTAAAAAATTATACCACATATTGGTGTGAATGACAGGGAAGCAAATGAACTGTCGCTATTTAATATATACTGCAATAATGTATGATAAGACATAAGGGTTTTCATGCACCAATTTTGCATTACATTACTGAACGTCC
Source organism: Phyllomedusa bahiana (assembly GCA_025379985.1). Classification (NCBI taxonomy): domain Eukaryota; kingdom Metazoa; phylum Chordata; class Amphibia; order Anura; family Hylidae; genus Phyllomedusa; species Phyllomedusa bahiana. The sequence continues at coordinate 11,102 of JAODAL010027760.1, forward strand.
TAATGGCAGTCACCTGTATTGGTGAAAATATCACATTTATTAAATTTGACCTCAAGTGACTGGAGGTGTACACCCAATAAAGGGGTTTTGCAATGACAGAGATTGATGTCATATCACTAGGATATGCCATCATTGTCAGACAGGTGCAGGCAGCTGTGCCAATAGGGCAGTATGGGCAGTACTCCTGTCAGGGGACCTAATAAAAAAGGGGCCCACTGATATGTTAAAAAATAGGAACTGGTAATGGGTGGAGGCCCCATTTGATTTGGCTGCATGGAGCCCTGAAATGGATAATAGATAACTGATGGCAGCCCTGGGTGCAGGCCCCACTTATCTCTCGAGTGGGCCTCTAAAACTCCCCATTCTGAATGAAGTACTGACCATGCTTGCACAGTCAATATCCATTTATTTCAAAGGGAGATCGGAGTACATCCAAGTGGTTGCAGTGAGCTGTACTTAGAACTTTTATTAAAATGAATGGAGAAGTGGCCACGCTTGGCTGAACTCGCAAATCGCACTAAAGTCAAGGCAGAGCGGTGGCGCAAGCACGCCCACTTCTCCATTCACAGTTTCTAAAGATACTGCACCCATCACAACTTGATGGTATATCCTACCAATATGCCAGCAATATCTGTCATAGCAAAACCCCTTTAATTTAGAAGTCCCTATAAGTCCACACAGCAGACTTTGTTACTTCTCTAACTAATCATTAATAAATGTTTGTATACATTCAGCATACATGCTGGGAAATCCTCCTGGAATTAATTTGACTATTAGACCCCTAAACATGGCTATCTTACGAGTAATATGATCCCCTGAGCATAGCAGTGCAGTGGGCCCTGACCAAACACATGGCATCACACCAGGCTATGTGTCATGCCAAAATATGACACCACGTTATACCGGGCCTCTAATCACCCCAAAGCACATCCTTATTATCACCACCTATGTTGGGACAACCCACTGATGTCTTGTAGGCAGCTACACAAAATTCAACAAGACCAATGACTGGGAAATTTGCAAGACACTGCAAATCTGCTGCATGTGAGTAAACCCCAAGGGGGACAGCTTTGTAGCATTTTTTGTTTTTGCTGCATTTTGTACAAAATCAAAGCAATAAACATTGTGGTTACATAAAATCACAAAAAATGTAGAGGTTTAAATAAAAGGAGCTCCATGTTTGCCTGAATTTTGCACAATTATATCTTTTTTGCTAAGGAAAAAAACGCCACAAAACTTCTTAAAGTCTTTTATCATAGCAGTATATAAGTATATTACAATCTATAATCAATGTACATAGAGAAGCTAGGAGCATAAACCCCAAAATTGGTAGTGAAGAAAGAACAGAATGTCCAGAATCCAATTCACTAGGTGCTATAGTCATTAGAAAAAATAAGTACACCATTTCTGAATTTTGTGATTTTACATATCATGGCATAATAATAAATAAAAAAAACATATGGTACTTAGGAGGCCTTAAAATTAGGAAAATGAAACTTTAGATAAACAGCAATATACCACAGATTCCACCATGTCATTATTTTTTTTAACAAAAATGAAGGCAAAATGTAAAGGCCACATATGAAAAAATACACCCTTACTCCTACTTCCATAGGAATTATAAAGGTTAGTAGCAGCCAGATGCTGCTGACTAAATGTCATTGATTAATTGATCTCCAGCAAGTGTAACCACCTCTTTAAAAGAATTTAAAATGTGTTAATAAAATGCAGAGGAAGAAAAACATGAGCAATAATCTTATAGAAGTAATTTGGTTCCCATTATTTTTTTACACAAACCAAAGAATTGGAAGATGCACTTGCTTTTACTCATAACTGTATACCAATTACACATTTACAGCAATCGAAAGCATTGTTAGGCTTTTTTTTCCATCGCTATGCAATATATTTTGAGGTATTATTGTGTATAAAAAATACAAAATATGGCCAGCCAAAGATAAGATGGTTTATTAAGAATCTTTATGGATTTTAGTTTAAGTCTATGTAAAACAGGTACTATGGGGTAGGTTTATTAATACAGTCTTAAATTTAAACAACTTTCAACTGGTCTAGATGTGGCAGGTTTATTACAGTGGCTCATACTGTGTTATATCTGGCATACCTTTAAACACTTTTGTTTAACCTTATGCAACCTCTTGATTGGCTTACTTAAGATCACCTTTTTTGCCCCAAAATGTTGGTGTTCTTTGGCATATTTAAGCTACACTCCTATCTACTAATTCATGCTCCATTTCCCCATAAGCCATGACCCCTTTTTCTACTGAGGTGCTAAAATGCTTAATAAATATGATTTATTTGATTACTTAATCTGCTCCTATTGCAGGGAGCAGTACGTAACATAATATGTTTTTTGAATCCTTATGCCATGTACCACCTCTCAATTCCTCCACTAAGCATAACAACTGTTTTGCTTGGAATGTATCTTTAAAGTGGTTTCCTACCAATATGTATTATCGACCCTGCGCATATGTGATAAGCGTATTAATGCTGTGACCCCAATGTTCATGGGAATGGAGGTCTAGAGCTGAATGGAGTAAAAGCTATGTATGGTACAAGTCTTTCTTTCTCTGGTCATTGTTTCCTTCACAGGGACCTTAGCCTGACATTACCTTCACAAAGGCCTCTGGACAGTTTTACATTTACACTGCTTCCAGGACTTGTAATTATGAAACAATTACTTGCAGTTCAACCTAATAATACTGCATTTCTGTATGCAAACAGAAGGAGAGTTACTACTATTCCTAACAGCTCTAAGTGGAATGCTACACTAAGTCCACTAGACTACTGGATTGAACCAGCCAGGCCACACTACAGGCTTCAGAGCAACAAACCTTATGCTATACATGATCTCAGCCCCTTTCAGACTATTATCCCCTCTTAACCCATTTGATGCAAGTGTAGCATCAAACTTCCAACCTTGGCCTCTTTTTTGGCTGACGTTGACTTACAGCCCCAGAAGACTCCTATCCAGGCCGATCATGTGTTCAGTCCTTGACGCTTCATTTAGAGTTCTGCAAGTTATCTATCCGGTTCTCTTTTGTAGCTATGCTCTGCCCTAACTCTGCCTCCAAATCCCAAACAGCAATACATTTTAAGATCAGCTCAATCTCTGGTCTTCTTGACACTTATTAGTTCTTGTTTCACAATTCAAGATGCCTTATAAGTAGAGATGGGTGACTCGATTCTCAGGAAGTGGAATTCATTTAGAATTTCAGGAAAACTTCGATTCTGCACGAAATAGATGTTTGGGGTGATTCGCGGGAACGAAGTGTGTTTTGTCTTGCTAAAATGGCCGCAAGCACATGGCGTGACACGGGGAAGAGAACTCTGGGAGGAAGAAAGGAAGACCCTAAATGACATGTGCAGACATCAAGCCAGTCAGAGACCGGCGGGCTTCTGTGACGTCACAGCACTATAAGTACGGACGCTATGCTCGCTCCTCACACGGCACTCGTTGTGCCGTGACATAAGCGTCTGTATACATTTTAATTACATCTGGTCATTTCTGGAGCGCATTGAATATCCAAGGGTTAATTAAGCCTGTTAGTGGATTTACACAAATAAATTTTTCCTGGTCATTTGTGGAGCGCAATTTATATTCAAGGGTTAATTAAGTGTGTTTCTGCTTTTATATTCAGTAAAATACACAGTGTTTTTCTATATCACATACGAGTAAATTTTTCCTGGTCATTTCTGGAGCGCAATTTATATTCAAGGGTTAATTAAGTGTATTTGTGCTTTTATATTCAGTAAAATACACGGTGTTTTTAAACGCCACATGCAAGTCAATTTTTCCCTGTGATTTCTGGAGCGCAATTTATATAGAAAAGTTACCCAAGCTTGTTAGTGGGTTCATTTGGAGTTAAATACAGGATGTGTATTTATCATATACAGATATCTTCATTAAACAGAGTCTGTAAATTTTTGAACAAACAGTATGTCAGACAGAGAGGTGGCAGTCTCTTCACCTGCGAGTGGCAGAGGCACAAACATTCCTGGAGCAGGCCCAGGTCGCAGCAGGGGTGACTCGGTGAGGGCAGAACTGCCGGTGTCATCTAGTGGCCGTGTGTTGACAACCAACCCAAGGGTTCTGGATTGGTTTACTAGGTCATCAACCTCATCCTAGATGACATCTGACTACCCCAGCCAAGATATCGATAAACAACATACAGAATGGCGTCAGCATCAGTGTTCTTTATTGCAAGATCCCAGAGTACAAAAATAGCAGCAAAGGTTCGACTCACAAGCGAGTCTTTGTCAAGCTCAAATAAAGTGTCAAATGCATCAGCATATATATATATATATATATATATATATACACAGAGGGTGGTACATACAATGTGTCATAAACCAATCACCACTAAATGTTCGATCACTAATCAATACCATAAGAGAAGATTCTCAAATCCACCAATAGTGGTCATAAATTTATAATAGGCATAAAATAACACCAATAGGAATTCTATGGACATACCAGATGAGCGGGATCACCATGTATACATCCTCAGCGTCTTCCAATCTTCAATGCGCATGACAGGAACATCAGATACACTCATCGCGCTATTGCGCAGACTCCTGCCCATACTATAACGGAAACGGCATCAGCGCACAATCGCGCATGCTCAAAGCAAAGGCAAAGTATGGATGTGGAGAGTGGCATGGGAGGTCATGTTGTGAGGGGTCAGCCTCTGCATACCAAGACCATTGAGGAGGACAGCAGTGAATATCCAACAATAATCGATTATGATGTAGCCGATCGCACTTGGGAGCCGGGTGAAGCAAGGGCTTCATCATCGTCAGGAGAAGAGGGCGTCAGCTTGTGAGTCAGGCAGCGGCGCAGCCAGCAAGTTGGTGGTGTGGCCATAAGTCAGCAGGGTAGCAGCAGTGCAAAGTCGGGAGGCAAACGGCCACGGGGTAGATGGTCCAAGAAAGTAGCGGCACAGGGGCGCACTGAGGCAGCGATGGTAGTAGTCACTCGTCGTTGGCGGTAAAATCAGATACTCGGCGGTGTGGCAGTTTTTTGCTAAGACAGTGGAGGAGCCGAACATGGGTATATGTAGAATCTGTGGGCAGAAAGTGAAACGTGGCCAGGGAGCTAACATTGGCACCACGGCCCTGCATTAACACATGCAGCGTCACCATCCGGTGGCCTGGGAGAAACTGGGCTCAGATGTGGTGGTCCATCCTGCCGCCGCAGCAACTGCAGCAGCAGCGCCCAGTAGCACGCGTGCCATTGCAGCCAGTCAAGTCTCCACCACCTCTGCAGAAGGGAGCTGTTTGTCTTTGCCATCCTCTCCCGATCCAGATGCTCCTGCTCCTTGCTACTCATGGTTCCAGTAGTCATTCAATGAAGTGATTGCAAAGAGACAACAGTATGCATCCAACCATCCTAAGGTGCAGAAGCTGATCGTGCTCCTGTCCAAGTTGTTGGTACTGCAGTCCCTCCCTTTCCAAGTGGTGGACTCTGCACCGTTCAGAGAACTAATGGCTTGCGCCGAGCCGAGGTGGAGAATCCCAAGCCGTAATTTCTTTTCAAAGAAGGCAGTACCAGCACTTCACAAATATGTAGAACAGAAGGTGGGCCAGGCCTTGAGCCTATCGGTTTCTTCCAAGGTGCACGGCAGCGCGGACGTGTGTAGCTGTAACTACTCAGGGCCAGTGCATGTCCTTTATGGCCCACTGGGTGAATGTGCTTCTATTTTGCCAACTATCTTAAGGGGTCCTGAACGGCTTTAAAGAAGGCAACACCAAAGGCTTTATAAACTTTATTATATGAAGAACTAAGTGATAACATAAAACTAAAGGAAGATAGTGTGATATTGTGTATACTTTTGCATAATATAGATTACAGAAGCAAATCACGTATTTACATCATATAATTAACAAAGGTAAAGCACAAACACCCATCTCCTGCCCCAGGGCTCCTGGACCTGACTACAGTGGGTCCACCGGATGAATGCGATAAGGCATAGCACTCACACTTGTCACTAGTGAGTACAATACAATAAAACACTGCAACCTGTCTCCCACCACAGACTCCTTCAGTGCCCTATTGCAGGTCGATGAGCTAATACAATACTGCATTATTTACACCGCACGCTGTAAAGCACCTGAATCGATCTCCTGCCCCCAGGACCAGTTAGCTTCACCATCACAGGTCTTCAAATTTAGTGCCATGCTTACACCTCACCAGGATTTCAATCTGTCTTAATCTCCATCCGCTGGAGAAGCCAACAGCGGTGAGAACAAAGAGATCCCCTGGGATCTACACGGGCGTCCCCGGTCCAAGATGGCTTCTGCTCTCCCCACTGTGTGCTCCAGCTTATATCTCATTTGAAAATAAGTGCCTGTGTAACCAAATGTTACACAAACTCTGATAGGTTACATTTGTCCAATATAACATCTCTCTCTTGAATGGCCAGTTCTCGAGAGGTCACCTTACACCGGACAAAACCATCATTGGATGAGAAACATCAGAAAACTCCTGGCAACATAGATACCGAAACTGTGAAATAATAAGAAAACTATGCGATAATGAGACCAGGTGATGAAGACTCCTGGTGGGAGCACTCTTCTCACCAAACAACTATGTGATAAGAATACATAAACCAATATTGTTTTTACTAACTCTTACAGTCACTAAGAAAATTACTTTATTATATGAGTTAAACCAAGCTGTCTTAAAGGGATCCAAACAATATGGATTCTTGATGGCCAAATAACCTATTAGCATTACAGCTTCCTGCTCAGCCACACCGACAACTTGGACAGGAGACGGCGCTTTCTCCTCCACGTTGTCAAACTGCTGCTCCTGTGCCAATGTCCGCCTCCTTCTCCACCACCACAACCACCATCTCAGCCTACACAAGTGCTGCTCCATCATACCACATGTGCAGGGCACAGCGGTGTCACGCAGTTATACACCTGGCTTGCCTCGACGAATGAAGTCACACAGGGGAGGAACTGCTCCGCATCATGCAGCAAGAAATCGATGTGTGGCTTTCTCCGCGTCAACTGCAAATCGGAACCATGGTGACAGGCAATGCGAGAAACATGGTGTCCGTGCACTGGGCCCGCAGCATGCTGATTTGCCTGGCTAGTGACAGCCGAATAGTCACCATCCGGCAGAGTGATGACTTCTGGCTCTCCACCCTCTTGGACTCTCGCTACTGGTCCAAAATGGGAGCCTTTTTTCCAGCTGCTGAGAGGGAGGACAAACTCAAATACTATAGAGAAATCCTCCGTAGTCAGTTGGCCGCTGCTTATGTGCAGCATGGTCCATCCTCTGACAGGTCTGACCGGAGGGTTCCTCAGCGCTCACGTACCACTGCCTACTTGGACAGCACTTTGCCACCCCAGTTAGAAGATCTGCTGGACTGTTGGGCAGCCAAACTAGATGTGTGGCCGCAACTTGCTGAGTTTGCAGTGGAGAAGCTGTCCTGCCCGGCCAGTAGTGTGGCATCAGAGCGGGTGTTCAGTACGGCGGGGGCCATCGTTATCCCAAGGAGAATCTGCTTGTCCACCGGAAATATGGAGAGACTGACCTTTGTCAAGATGAATCAGGCGTGGATCGGCCAGGATTTCCACACACCAATGCCCTAGGCATCAGATTACATCAGCCATAATGCCTCACCAAAACTTTGAGAAATGAGTCTGGATTCAAACTACCTGCCTCAGCCACTATTCTGATGCCGCCAACCGCCTGATGCCACACATCTGCTGACAGTTTCTCCATCTGCCTACACCTTCTTACAGGGACTGTATGCCACCACCTCCACACTCTGTCATTGTGCCACTCTTTGACCTCATGCTGCTACTGCTGTTGTTGCTGCTGCCGTCACCTCCACACTCTGTCATTGTGCTACTCTGTAGCCTATTCCTGTTTGTGCCACCTCCACGCTCTGTCATTGTGCCACTCTTTGACCTCATGCTGCTGCTGCTGCCGTGACCTCCACACTCTGTCATTGTGCCACTCTGTAGCCTATTCCTGTTTGTGCCACCTCCACACTCGGTCATTGTGCCACTCTTTGACCTCATGCTGCTGCTGTTGCCGTGACCTCCACACTCTGTCATTGTGCCACTCTGTGGCCTACTCCTGTTTGTGCTGCCTCCACACTCTGTCATTGTGCCACTGTCTGACCTCATGCTGCTGCTGTTGCCGTTGCTGCTGCCGTGCTCTCCACATTCTGTCATTGTGCCACTCTGTGGCATACTCCTCTTTGTGTCACCTCCAGAATGTCATTGTGCCACTCTATGACCTCATGCTGCTGCTGTTGCTGCTGCCGTGACCTCCACACTGTGTTATTGTGCCACTCTGTGGCCTACTCATGCTTTTACCAAGTGACCGCTGTTTCACTGGAACACCCTGTGGTTTCCTAATGCTGTTTCCACCCTCACCACTCTATGACGTTGCCACTATGTTTGGTTTTCCCCTTCTTTTCACCTGTCAGAAGGAATGGGAAGGATCAGGATTGTCTAAGCAAAAGCAGGCGTGGATACAGAACACAGAAGACATGCAAATATCCCATTTACTGCTCATCTCTGTTTTGGATCAACTCCTGTTTGTTTTAGCCTTAGCAATACTGATGGATTATTGACGATTGAAAGCGGACACTGACGGATAAAAGGAAGGGCAAAATGATCAGAGACGTCAACGCAACATTACTGCCGACACCCTCTCCTCTCAGTCGGGGGCCTCCACATATATCAGCGTTGAACAGAACAGTTTCTGTCATATTCTGTGATTGTTTAAAGCTCTGGCCTCATGGAGTGACCCCTGCTGTGACGTCCCTTTACTGTCCTGAGACCTGTGCCGGCTCCAGTAACCTACTTCTGTGTTCTTTGACGCTATCGTAGGATCTTAGCCCTCAGCGCTGCCATGACTTTATCAGGCTGCATTCCCGTTTCAGTTTTTCGGTCAGTTTTGCCCCCGTAAGTGCCCAGGGAATTTTAGAGTGAAGCGATTCTAAGAGCGGCGGCAGTCATCTGCGTGTCATACTAAAACACAGCATTGTATGAAGACCAAACCAGGCTCCCTCTGCATATTTGAGCATGGCACAATGTTCTACAGCACCCTACAGGCTCTCTACAGCTAGGAAATAGCTGTTTTTTAACGCGCATTTATTCGGGTCGAACCGAATTTTGTCGGAAAATTCAGCGAACTCGGCAAATTGAATTTTTGAGAAATGCGCCCATGCGAGGTGGTCCACTATGCATTATTTCCATTGACCCTGTGTCACACACTCCTAAGTCAAATCTTATCTTCATTAAAGGGAACCTGTCACATACTGAGGGCAGCACAAGCTAGTGTCAGACCTGCTGTTCCCAGCACTGTGCCCCTTATTCTGTAAAATGCAACAGTTTTAGAGCATTTACCCCTCAAATCTTTTTCATGAGTAGGTGTTAGCTCCACCCACCAAAGGCTAGCTCCGCCAACTGTCAGTTATTCACATGGTTCTACCTATTCAAAGTAAAAAAAAACTGACACTCTAAGGGACTCTTCGAATGACTCTTATGGCTGAAAACTGCAGATTTGAGCATTAAACACACGAAAACTACAGCATCTTACAGAATAAGGGACACAGCGCTGGAAACAGCATGTCTGACACTACCTTGTTCTGTCCTCGACCAGGGGGGCAAAAACTATGTGACAGGTTCTCTTTAAATGAACAAGTCCACTGTATTCTCCAGTTCACTAAAGCATTCAAGGCCCAACAGTTTTCCATAAGCCAATCACAGATCTACCTGGCAATCTAAACTCGGCCCACTGTTGCCAAAACACACCAATTTGTCTGCTCCTCTCTGTCCTATCAATATGGTGGCACAGTGCTCCAGCACAATTCACATAAGCATCAGGTTCTTTATGATCCCAAGTTGGCACTGGCTCTACCTCTTGTTATTTAACACCTGAGAAACTGATAATTTTACTAGCTTTGGTGACCAGATATTGCAGCACACTGGCCCCAGTAATTCAGTACCTTAAGGTATGAACACATTATTATGTACACAGTATATTTAACTTGTATACACAGTAAATTTACATTGCGTATTTCAGGCAATCTCAATAAAACTGAAAGCAGTTCTTTTCAAACAACTAAGACATCTCAGACAACCAAATTCCTATAAAATGGGGCACATTTATCAAGGCAGAATTCTGGCACAATTTGTGCCAAAAATAATATCTTACAAGCTTTACGCCACATTTACAATGTGTGTTAGACAGTTTCAGGCGCTTATGCGCCTCGACTAACAAAGGGGGTGTGGCCTCGGCAAAAGGGGCATTGTTTCACGGGAATGGGGCGTGGTTTAAAATGCGACAGAAATACGACAGAATTTTGTACCAGTTTGTCTCATAAAAGTAAGCCAACTTAAAGATGGTACAAACTTAAACTAGACAGTTCTAACCTGCGTCAGATTTATCAACACTGTGAAAAATGTGGCACATTGTAAGACTGTCTGGTCTAACTTACAGCTGTCTTACTGTTAGACACTATTGATTAATGTGCCCCAATGAGATGTGTAGTCTGTTTACCTGAAGAACAGAATATCTGTTTACCCCCTCTTACAATAAAATACAGGCAGTCCCCCACTTACAGTTTTCAGACCAGGGGCGTAGCTATAGGGGGTACAGAGGTAGCAGTCGCTACCAGCCCTGGAGCCTGAGGGAGCCCAAAAGCCCTCCTCCCACATAATAGCTGGGGTGCCCAATTTCACTTTTTGCATTGGAGCCAAGGAGCTTCAAGTTACGCCTCTGGTTTAGGTTTACATCTGTCTCCTAGTTACATTCTGAGAGTTATGGGGCATGGCTCTGCCCACCGCATTTCTTTTTTTTATCTTCCTCCCGCCTTGCGCTGGGAACCTCCATCTTCACAAATACATAGGTTACCTATTATTCCTATAAATTGTATGCACCTCCTTACGTTTAGTCGATATGCGAGTCTTCCATTCCTCACATGTTAAACATCAAATAGCAAATGACCAAACTTTTCTTAGAAAGAATTTTTCCCTTTAATCATTTATGATATAAAAAACCGACAACAGTCCTGGTAGACATAGAAGTAAGGTGCAATACTTACCACGCATCAGCGTAGTCCATATTTTCCATGGTAATAGGTATGAGGATAGCTGGAGTGCAAGAGCCGTCCGCACACCCGTGCGACGTTTCGAAGAGTGAACTTCTTTTTCAAGCATCATCTTCAGCTAAGCTCTTGTCTTGGCATGTCGCCCCCGCGACAACCGGTCTGTTCTTACTGCTCCTTGTCCCCTTCACTCCTCTCCAGCCTTCTCAAATGTAAAATACAGTACTGTGATGTATCAGCACCCATACAATTAGTATATGTGTGGCATGCTGACATTTGTAATTGTGAAACTACAGGTGCCAGCATACCACACCACACATGTATTAATTGTATGGGTGCTGATTAATATATGTGTTTAACATGTGCTGCTGTGGCATGCTGCCACTTGTAGTTCCATATTCCACAACAGCTAGTAGCTGTGGAACGACGAGTGCCAGCATGCCACAACAGCACATAAGAGACAGAAAGTGAGGTGAAATCTTCTTAACAGGGGCACGGACAACAAAACAAATGTAAAAGTGGTGTTAACCTTTCCCTTCACTATCCAAAACAAAATATTTTTTTTACTGGAATTACATTTAATAACTGTACCTGTTCCGACTTACATACTAATTCAACTTAAGAACAAACCTGCAGTCCTCATCCCATTCGTAACCCGTGGACTGCCTCTTCTACATTTCTAATGCAGCAACAACTGCAGATGAATTGCATGGCTATGACTTCCCCCAGTTAGATCAGCTATTTACTGGTGGCGCCAGGAGCTGGACCCAATTTAAAAAAGGGGTTCCTGTGATGTCACAATCCATTTCAATACTAAGTATGTAAAAATCTTTTTACCCTCTTCTTAGACATGACAATTCATTTCAACTAGGGTGTGTAATTGATGTACAATTCTCTTTGTTGTCATGAAGATGTATGTCATTGACTGGAGCACTTAAAGAAGGTGGCGTATGTGGCAGCTCCTCTGCAATTCTTTTCTATGGCAATTCCGAATATTGCCAAGCGAGGGTGCTCGGCCATGCTTAGAATTCCGATAGACATAAATGGAGGAGAGCTGTGTATTTCAGGTTACTAGATGGTACTTATTGCGAAAGGTGAAGTACTAGGCATGTAGTAGAGGTGTGAAGCACCAGCAGTAAATAAAGCAGATAACACACTGACTCCGTTGAATCTTCAGGCTTTACTCACGGCACTTTACTTGTAGACGTTACAAGGTTAATCAGTAAGGCACATATCACTTCAGCACTTCTCAGATCCTATATCTCTGGACCCATTGACACTTCTCACAATCCCCTTCTTTTCTCAACCCAGTCCAGCTGTGCAAGGTGCTGGCACTGGCGCTGACCTCCATCGCAGCCCAGCGGTGCAAGGTGCTGGCACCTGGCGACACAGGACACACTCTGCTGCACAAGCAGACTATTTCTACATTTGGCTCGTAGCGAGCTATAATATTGACTCAAAAGATACTTTGCAAAGTTGCAAAACCCCTCTAGTCACTTCCAAGAGTCTAAAAATGCTTCCAGACAGCATTTCAACTTTACAACGGTCTTTATTCCCTAATAGTGCAACGTTTCAGCCCATTACTGAGCCTTTCTCAAGCAATAGTATAGTGTCAACACTCCATTTAAATACAAGTGAATAAATTGTGAAACACGTGACATCTATGTCAATCGACATACAAAATAGATGAAATCATCAAAATAAAAAAAAACTGTGTAAATCGTCATACAGAAAATAATCATACAGTATACATGATTCTCATACAATGTGTTTAATTTACCACATAATGTGTAATATTTATAATGTGAAATGTGTAAATACCTCATTCAGTAAGTCTATATAATGACCGCAATACAACGGAGCTCGGCATTCTCATATCCCAAGGCCATGTCCCCACGGCAAGGGTGTTCGACGGGCTTTTCAGCCGGTTTGCAGACCGCCTGAAAATCCGGCTGAAAATGAGCACAATTGTGCTCTATGGAAAACCCGTGCAGCAGTTCCCCATGCACGGGTTTCTTTCCCGGGGTTTTGGGCCCCCGGCGGTTCCGGTGGCAAAACATTGAGCAAGCACCTTTTTTTGTCCGGTTTTCGGACGGAATCTGTGCTTCTCAATGGGAGGAGGGAGGGCTCTCCTCCGCTCACAGCGGAGAAAAGCTGCCCCCCACCCGCGGCCGTGGGGACGGGCGCAAAACTGGACAAATACCGGCCGGCCTGTGCCGAGGGGATGCGCCCTAACTGCGCATGTCAAGGGAGCATATCTCGCGAGACCTCGCTCCTAACATAGCTAGATGCCGGAGAGAAATGCACGTCACAGGCGCAGGTGCACTATACATATCTAGGTGCAGAGGACACCATATTACTACCTGGCAAGGTAGTGCAATAGGCATAGCAATAATATAGATCCCTATTACCCCAAACATTTATTGCTTAGTTCCAAGAGTCTGTCTATGGACACTTTCACATGGAAAATGTGCCAATTTTCCCATTATATGTTTTCTCTGTGTAGCTTCTGCCTTGACTTACAAAAACTGATGCAAAATACCAACCATAATATTGCTATGTGAAAGCGGCCCAAATGTGGTATCATACTGTGTGTTAATCTCAGAGAGAGTACTTCCTTAATGGCAATGTATGAGCTTGTTGATTTATGCACAATGCTGAAGTAGACACGATTGCTTGCCTGCATGAGGCGCTGAAAGAAATGTGTATTTATTTACTAGAATCCAAGGTGTCCATTTGAAATGTTGGGAGGCATAAAAAATAAATATGGAAATAAATATACTCTTATGCAGGCCCCCGAACTGTCTTTTTTCAAAAGAACCGGGTTTTATCTTAGCGTGTACTAGCAAGTTATGCATTTTATTTCCTTTTCAAATTAATTAATAGTTACAGTCTTATTAAATAATAATGAAATAATCATACATAATGGCATTGCACGTCAAGGAGAACAGTGCTGATAAATACATTCATTGGGCCCCAAAAAATAAAACAGTTTATAATTACAAATTTAGTTCTTATTTGTTAGGTTCAACACTTCAACATTACATTTGACATGCACATTTGCCAAGTGACACCGAGTGTCTGATGCATATTGTAAGCACTAACATTATGTCGATACAGTTGCATATGATGCCATTGATGCCCATTACAAAGGCTTGTACTGTACGATATATTCTTTTCAATACAGCTCAGTCAAATTTGTAGTAGTATACAAAATAAACATGTGCCAAAAGGAAACCCTTTTGACATATATCTGATTAATAAAAGACTTTGGGCACCTTAGATGTATGCAACATTGTTAATTTTCTTTCCTTTTAAACCCTAAGGTCCTTAAAGGGTTTTGCCACGAAATAAAAAATTGACTGGGGAAGTTTGTAAAAATTTAAAAATAAACATTTTCACCCTTCCTCATCATTAAACATTTTGCACCGTATTTCATTTGGCTGATCCTTTAGTGAGCCATTGTCTACAGCTTGTCTCCAGAGGATACAACCAGGGACGAAAGCTCCCCAGACCCTTGTATCTGGAGGCAAAAGTTTTACCTCTGAGCTACAATATAGCTACTTACAGTTCTAAACATAAAGAGACCTGTCTTTGACTAAAGAGAGGAAAGGCCTGGTGATGTCATCCTGCTGGGTCAAATGATATGCAATTCAAACAAATCACACACCCCCTTCTGAGAACACAGAGCTGAGGAGCTGGATACAGAAGGTATGAAATGAGATCGTGGCAAAACCCTTTTAAAGGCGTTGTATGACCATGTTGTTTCATAGAGCCCCAGGCAACTTCAGAACCAGACTTCATCACTCTTCGTGGTCAGGCTGTGGGTGGTACAGTAATTAACATATCAGCTCTGAATTCTCAGCTCTTCTAATGACACTGGAAACAATGGGTATAATCTATAGTGCAGAAGGCTTCAGAGCTCAAAGCAAGCAATCAAAAGTAATTAATCTCCTCTATTTGTTACTTCAATCCCGGCTCTCAGAAAAGACAAAGAGCAGAGAGAGTGAAGGGGAGAGCAGGACAATAATTAGAAAAATCTGTGTGCACACAGAGCAGATGAATTCTCTTGTCTTCTGACCTGGGAAAAACAAAAGAGCAATGTATTTGGAAAAAGTCCTGGTAGTCTTTTTATTTGACTAGATTTTAAAGGGAATCTGTCCCCAATTGATTTTTACTTATTAAAACAAGACACTGATACATATTATTTTCTTCTTAGCTGTTTTTATTTTCTGATTTAGATTTCTCAGTTTGGTTGTCTGTATATGATTGTGGGGAAAGCTTTCTTGCTTGCACTGCTCTAACAGCAGTCAGAGAGATACTTTACAGCAGCTTCAGGGAATAATAGATGGGAGGCGCAGGAGACCAGATACAAGCCATAACTTTCTTAGAGGGGTGGAGGGGAACAGAGGATTATCCTCCTGGAGATTGTGCTACAGGTATGGCCTGTACCTGTCAGAATCATATTGTGAGGTTTGAACTCTCGTCTCTTGCACCACAGAAGATCAATCACAGGCATAATCTTCAGGAGATACAGGGGATGGAATTTAGTACTGTCATCCTTTTTGTAGTGTTTCTGGGTTTTTTTTCTAGGTTATTGGACTGTGTCTGGCTAGCGATGAATCCATGTCTTTAAAGGGGTTTTGCCAGGAAGTGAGTTCCTTACGTCTTATCTGCTCAGGAGAGAAGATAGACAAAGCACGCTGAGTCACGGAGGAGAGGGAGGGGGTGTGAGCAGAGAGCGAGGACGCAGGGAGCGCCTGCAAAGTTTACTCAAATAATTACACTATAACCAGTGGATTCTCTATACAGCAGACAGCCTCATACACTGCACTTTTCTCCCCAGACCCTGGCAAGCTCCTTCATGCTCCTGACATCAGATAAGAAGTGCAAACATGCAAGCGCAGCCAGATCAGCTCCTGTCAGTGTCCTGGTCGTGTCTAATGTACACTGTCAGGAAACTAAGGGGGACTGAGCAATGCTGTAGCTCTCAGAGATTTCACTTTTTGTAATCACATATATTTAGAAAAGTGATTAAATATCCATTTTGGAGGATCCCACGTCAACATTACATCGTGGCAAAACCCCTTTAATTAAATGGTCAACAAAAGTTGGTGTTGGTGAGTGTTTATTTAAATAAAGTGGTTTCTGTGTTGTGTCAGTATGTTTTTTCTTACCATTTTTTTCTATTTTTAGTAATGGAGGTGTCTTGCAGACGCAAACCTATTGTTATCACTGGGGCTTGGTGTCAGCCAGTGATGTTTTCTGTCATCCCATGGCTGACATTAACCTCCATTCACTGTTACTTCAGTAACCAACACATCAGATGACAAGTAACTGTCAGAAGTGGACCATCAAATTTGCTAATTTGCTTCTGGGGCGGCTGCAGGTTGGTATTTTTAGGATGTGAAGGGTCCAATATCTATGGACCTTCCCATCCAGAAAGCATTAGCCTGCAACTGCTGGTTTTACCTTTGCTGGTTAGATAAAAGGGGGGACCCCACGTCAGAGAAATCTTTAATTACAGGGTAAGGAACAGGTGTGCATTCACTTTTACAATCAGGGACAAGTGTACACTGCCACTATACAAGCACCAATATAATCTACAGTATCACTATATAGAGACCACAGAGTTATTAGACACCAGCTTGTGTCCTCATCACATGACAGAGAATACAGCTATTATAAAACACAAAAATTGCCATACAGAGACTCACAAGAGACATCTTTTCTCATGGGAGTCATTCTCTTTCCCTTTTTTTCTCCATCCGACTTAGAACGTCATGACAACTTCTCCCAGCCATGACTCATCCCTGCAGAATTTACCAAAGAAACATCTCCTCACTTTTCCAGCACTTCCCTACCAATTCCTACCTCTGTACAAACTCAGCGCCCCAAATGGTAATAATGATCCTCTTCTGACTCTACCAGTAAGAGTATCCCAAGATGGCTATGGGGCTCTCATTTGTGCACTCAGCTTTGGTCTTGTCCTCTGTCCCCATGTAGTAGGTAGGCACACCCCTAAAATAGGTAGGCAGATAGGTAGGTATACATGCCCCCTGTAGGTAGATAGGTATATATGCATATCCCCTGTAAATAGATAGGTAAGTATACAACTCCATGTAGATGGGTAGGTATATATGCCCCCTGTATGTAGATAGGTAGGTATATACAGGGCCGTCTTAATGATAGGGCACAATGGGCAGCTGCCCGGGGGCTCTTTGAGTACAGGGACCCTCCAGACAACTAATGAAACCAGAGATATAGTTCAGTTTTCCTGTGTGCACAATCATCAGTTGGTGTTGTAGTGATTTATGAGCTTAATTCTGTGCTGAACTGCTGGTCAGCTCGCAGCAGGCTATGAACGGAGCAGCTCAGAGAATGGAGAGGGCGGCGCTTGCTGCTGTTCCTCCTATTCATTTCTGTATGAGATCGGACCTCCCTTATTAGGCCTCGTTCACACGGAGGCTTTGGCCGCGGCTTTTTCCACAGTTCCCACGGCCAAAACCTCGTCCGACCCTCACCGCACACTCCCGACGCGGGTTTGCGGCGCGGGCGCTGGGTGTGGTTTCGGCGTGGGTGGGGCGTGGCTTGGGGCACGGCTTGCGGTAAGGGTTTGCCCCCATGCAAATTAATAGGCAGGGGGCAACACCGCACGGCCGCCGCGCTGAGAACTCACTGTCAAGGTCAGCGTGTGAATATTAACGCGGTTTGCAATAGGAAACCATGTTAATAAACTAGGCGCGATTTGGACGTGGTTTTGGACGCGGAAACCGCGTCGGAGCCCGTGGCCAAATCCGTCGTGTGAACAGGGCCTTACAGAGTATTGCCAGCTACTTTTACCCTATGATGAGTGGCGGCGTCCGTGGAGCAGCTGTCCTGCTTTATGTTCCGCAGATTACAGTCACCTCCCCTGCATGATGAAGGCTCTCTGCGCTGCCAGCATTGCGTGTCCTCATCTTCATGCTCCGTAAAACAGTCACATTGAGTAAGTAACAGCATGTGTTTTCTAAGTTCTTCTGTTCCTCCCTAAATTTCCATCGCCTTCCTAGGTATAGCCTAGCAGTGCTGCACTAACTCGTGTGGCTGAAACTACAATAAAACCCCCTTTTCTGCCTGTTACTGTACTTTGCAGCACTAAACCCCACCATAGTACCAATCAGATGCTGGTGGATTTAGTGCAGCAAAATATAGTAGTAGGCAGATAAAGAGGTGGTTTTAGTGCAGCAGAGTACAGTAGCATACTTACTGTGCTGCACTTACACCCCCTCATCACCTGCCTGCTACTATACTATCACTGTGCTGCTGCTAAGGGGAATTTAGTGCAGCACAATACAGTAAATATATTAGCAGGAACATTATGAGAGGGATTTAGTGCAGTACCTTATACTATACTGTAAAAACAACATAAAATATACTTTGTTGCACTAAATCCTCCTCATCATCTGCCTGCTACTACATATACTTACTATATTGTGCTGCACCAAATTTCTCCTCAGTTAACTATCCCATGTCATTGGCCTTTTGATAACTAGATTGTTGCACTACACACTCCTCTCCATCCACCTTTTCATGCATATTTTGTGTCAAGATATGCATGAAATCTGAATGTTTTTTATAGTGTAAAAAATAAGGTTTTTAAAACTATAGACAAAAAACTGCAATAAAAAATAAACTTAATTGTTTTTTCTCCATCCATAAAAGCCCAAACTATTAAAATAACACCAACACTATAAGAAATAAAAAATACTATACGACGGTATTATTCAGCCACTATGTGGCGTTGACATGTGGTCATGTTGTGGTATTAAGTCACTATATGGTGGTGATATTTGGTCATGCTGTGTGATATTATTCAGCTCTAATTTTACACTATTCTGCTATACATTAGTATTGAAGAATAGTGTACACGTGATCGTGACCAGTTATGGTCAAGTACCCTAAGGTGTTGTCCCCACGGGACGGGTTTGCAGCCGGTTTTTCAGATGGTTATCGGTTTTTAAAACAGTCTGCAAACCGGCTGACAAACTTTAAAATGGACATCTATGGAGAACCTGTGCAGAGGCCCCCACTGCATGGGTTTTTCGCCCGGCGGTTTTTCAGACTGCTGGCGGTCCAAAAAACATTCATCATGTTAATTCTTCCGTCCGGTTTTTGAATGGAATATGAACAAGTCTATGTGAAGGGGGAGGGCTAATCGCGGAGAAAAGCCGTCCCCCTGCAGCCGTGTGCACGGCCCAAAAACGGTACAAATACCAGTCGGATAAACCGACCAGTATTTGTCCTGTGCAGTGGGGACGCAGTCTAAGGGAACTAAAATTGCACTTAAAAAAAAAGGTTTAAAAACACCTTTTTTGTCCTTTTTTTTATCAATAAAAAATACAAAACATATAACAAAACTAAGCTCCAAAAGCACTGATTTTGTTGGAAGAAACAACAAATATAATTTTATTTGATAATGTACATTTTTATTCCTGTGAGGGGTTGTGGAGGTAGGCGGCCCAGTGCACTGCTCTGAACTGG
This sequence comes from Phyllomedusa bahiana, assembly GCA_025379985.1. Lineage (NCBI taxonomy): Eukaryota > Metazoa > Chordata > Amphibia > Anura > Hylidae > Phyllomedusa > Phyllomedusa bahiana. The sequence continues at coordinate 30,721 of JAODAL010027760.1, forward strand.
GGCCATTAATGCTGTTAAGACGGCTCTGGGTATATATGCCCCCTGTAAGTAGATAGGTAGGTATATAGGTCCCTGTAGGTAGGTAAATATGCCCCCTATAAATAGATAGGTAGATACATATTACCCTGTAGATAAGTAGGTATATATGCCCCCTGTAGGTAGATAGGTATATAGCCCCTCTTATTAAAAAATTAAACTAAACTATACCTACCTTTCCCCATTTCCATACCGTTCCGCCACCTGAGGGTCCTGGCCTGTGCAAAGATGTGCTGGTAGGTAGGCAGGGCTAGCAGTAGATAAGGCCTCAACTAAGCAGATAGACAAGACCCCAGGTAGGTACATAGAAAAGGCTCCAGGCAGACTGTCAAGGCACTTGGTAGGCAGGTAAGTAAACAGGCAAGGCTCTTAATACATAAGCAAGGTAGGTCAGAAAGGTCCCATGTAGCTAGGTAATCCTCCAATAGGTAGGTTGATAGGCCCTAGATAGGTTGGTAGGCCCCAGCAAGGTAGGTTGGTAAGCCACAGGTGGATAGGTAGGCTCAAGATAGATAGGTTAGTAGGCCACAGGTAGGTAGGCCCCAGTAGGTAGGTAGTTAGGACCACAGTAGGTAGGGTAATGGCCCCCATCTATTTAGGTAGTTAGGCCACAGGTAGGTAGGGTGATAGGCTCCAGGTAGGTAGACCACATGTATATAATTCCCTTTTAGATAAGTTCATAGGCCCAAGGGAGATAAGCACCATGTAAGTAGGGTCCCCATTAGAGAAAAAAATAAAACAAATAAAGTTACTTCTCCCTGTTTCCTCGACAAGCAGCAGACTAGCTTCTCCCGGTGAAGCCTGGCACAGGTGATGCGATGCTGTGACGTTATCACACCGCATGCATCAGAACACATGGCTGACGTCTGGTAGGTCTATGGCATAGTTGCCAACTTTTGATAGTGGAAAAGCAGGAGATTGAAGAGGGTGGCGTGCGTAGCAAAAAATTTGCATGGACTCGCACATCTTGTTGATGTGCCACGCCCCTTCAAAAACGGCATAACGGCTTTGGAAGAAAGCCAGGTAGATGCCCCCTCTAGCCATGTAGTGCCCTTGTAGCCAGGTAGTAGCCCCCCATAACCAGGTAGTGCCCCTTACAGGCAGGTAGATGCCCCTTGTAGCCAACTAGACTAGATGCTCCCTTGTAGCCAAGTAGATGCCCCCTTGCAGCCAGGTAGATGCCACCTTGTAGTCAGGTAGAGCCCCCTCTGTAGCCAGGTAAAGCCCCCTCTGTAGCCAGGTAGAGTCCCTTCTGTAGCCAAGTAGAGCCCAATTTGTAGCCAGGTAGAGCCCTCTTATAGCCAGGTAGAGCCCCCATTGTAGCCAGGTAGTGCCCTCTTATAGCCAGGTAGAGCCCCCATTGCTTCCAGGTAGAGCCCTCTTATAGCCAGGTAGAGACCCCATCGTAACCAGGTAGATGCCCCCTTTGTTGTCAGGTAGTGCCCCCTTTGTTGTCAGGTAGATGCCCCCATTGTAGCCAGGTAGATGCCCCCTTGGTTGTCAGGTAGTGCCCCCTTTGTTGTCAGGTAGATGCCCCATTGTAGCCAGATAGATGCCCCCTTTGTAGCCAGGTAGTTTCCCCGTTGTTGTCAGGTAGATGCCCCCATTGTAGCCAGGTAGATGCCCCCTTTGTAACTAGGTAGATGCCCCCTTTGTTGTCAGGTAGTGCCCCCTTTGTTGTTAGGTAGTTGCCCCCTTTATTGTCAGGTAGGTGCCCTCTGTATTGTCAGGTAGTGCCCCCGTTGTTGTCAGGTAGTGCCCCCTTATCGCCCGGTAGAGCTCCCCCTCTAGCTAATAAAACTAAAATAATCAAAGCCACGGACCTCACCAGGCTCCTGCAGCTCCGGACATCTCCCGGCCGACCGACTCAGTGTCGCAGGGGGAGTGAGTGCAGCCGTGCGTCACTCCCCCTGCGACGCTGATCTGTACGTACAGCGCACACTGGCGCTGTACATACAGGGGGAGAAGGGAGGAGGGGAACGATCCCTCCTGCCTCCTCCCTGTACAGCAGCTGCACGGAGCGTGCAGCTGCTGACTTACTGTGCGGCTGCGGCCACACAAATCAGTGAAACTCGCCGGGCGGGTGAGCGGACGCTGCGGCCGCTTCACCTGCCTGTAGGAGCAGCCCGGCGGCGCTAGAGTAGCGCACCACCGCGGTCATTTCAAGAACTGCCTGCTGGCGGCGGGAGGTTCGCCAACTCTGCCGGGAGGGCGGGGGAGACCCCCATTAGCGGGACCCCCCGCCAAAAGCGGGAGAGTTGGCATGTATGGTCTATGGCATTTAGCCTACTAAAGAGTGGTGGGACAGGAAGCCAGTGGTTCTCTGCTCCTCCAAAGAAATTCAACTGTTACACAAAGAGTTAAATTAGGCCTGGTTTATGCATTGAAGGTTTTGTTCAGGACGTCCATTTCTGAGGTGAAAAACCCTGAAGCCATGGGAGCCTTTCACTATGGACACCGGCGATGCTCAACAGACCCTATTAATTACAATGGGTCCATCGGGTTTCCGCTGTGGTGTCCATAGTTGAGACGGTAAAAATAGTGCAGCAACCTGGCCTAGCATAGAAAGTGCAGACCTGGGTATCAAGTGTATTTGATCCTCAGGACGTACTTCTGATTACTCAGGACAGAGGCACCAGCAGTTCTGAGGTATGCTGTGCTACCGGGCATTGCAGATCCCACTGGAGCACTGCATACAGTGATTGGAGGTCTAGTTGCACCTCTCTACAGTACAGTACGGTACTACATGTCCTCTACTGCTCATTACATGTGTCAGCATGAATTGCTCCTGTGAGGGCCAGGTGAGGGCCCCGTTTTCTCCATATCTGTTCTATTGTATGTAAAGTATATCAAGCAGCGCGCCGGACCGGGCCACGCCCCCTAGGGGAGGCGCGCCATGACCCGGCGGGCTGGGCGCGGCTGGAGCCGCGGCGTACGTGCGGCCGGAGGCGGAGGCTGGGCGGAAGTGATGAGGTGTATTTAATACCTCCCCTTCCGGCCGCGCGGCACTTTCGCGCCGTTACCCAGCTGGACAGGTCGCCCGCGCCGTCGGCTCGTCCAGGGATGGCAGCGGAACAAATGGAGGTCCTGAGGCGCCTGGCTGCAACCCAGGGAGCCTCCTGGTTACAGGCAGCGGTGCGTGACCTGGTGAGCGGGGCCGGGGACCCGGTCGCCGCGCCCAGGGACGGCCAGGTGCAGGCTGCCCTCATGGAGCCTGAGGCAGATGCAAGGGGCAGCACTCTTGGCCTTGGTACTGAGGAGTCGGCCGGCCCCTCCGCAGGCAGTGTGGGTGGCCGCAGGGCTGCTGTGACTCCGGCGGTATCTGGGGGTAGCGGCGCGGGCCGCAGGCGCCGGGCTCGCCCCCCGCAGCGGCTGAGCCCGGATTACACCCCCAGGGCTCGCCGTCGCCAGCGGAGCCCTTCTGGGGACCCTCCAGGCCAGGTGGGCAGGCTCCAATCTGGGGGCCGGCCTACCCGGTCTGGGAGGAATCCGAGTAGGCCGGCGGGCCCTACGGAGAGCGGTGGGTCGGGGCCTCGGTCTGGGTCACGAACGGCCGCTGCTCCTGTTTCTTCAATTCGGTCTGTGGTGGCGGTGGCCCCGCCTGGCGAAGCACCGGTCGGGGGGGCCACCAGGCGGCGGCAGGGCGGTCAACGACGGGAGGCTTCCCCCGGGGCTGGAGAGGACGGCAGGATGATTGACGGGCGACAGTCGGTCGGCCCCAGCGCGGTTCCGGATTATGCAGGTTCCCCGTTCCGGGCGTGGCAGGAGCCTCCCCCTTCCCCGCGGCTTGCGCCGGTCGGCCTCCCCTTTTTGGGTTCTGAAGGCCTTGACCCGGGCCGTCGGGCATCGTTCGATGACAGAGGCTTTCGGCGAGACGGCGACCAGGATTCCGGGGTAGCGGCTGGTGGGTCCACAGCCCCCACGCAGCCTGGTGAGTATATGTCCTTGTCATGTACGTTTCCACCTATTTTTAGATCGCAAGGGGGGCAGGTCGGTAGTGGGTCGCCCACGCTCGGATCGGGGGGGCGCGTTCGTGAGGACCTGGGGGGATCGCCGGCGGAGGCTGGGGTTTTAGCGACGGCGTTGCGCGATTTGTTGGCGAGGTTTGAAGTTCGGGAGCGGGTGGTTGGTGGGGGGTCACCGGTGGATGCCTGGGTGGGTTCGGCGGTATTGCCAGTGTCTCCTCTGGTTGAGCGTCGGGGTGAAGGGTCGCAGGCCCGCGGGCCCTCAGGGGAGCGGAGCGAGGGCGTGACTGTGTCGGTGCAGACAGAGAAAGTCCCGCAAGAGAGTGTCAGGTTAGATGACAGGGCAAAAGGGGAAGTGTACGTGTGCTTTGAAGGCCCGTTAGGGGCACACTTAAAGTCAGAGGTGAGAGAGAAGATCTGGAAGGACGAGTACGTCGAGATCTTCTCTTTATTGCCTTTAGAGAAGTTCAACCTAGACAAGGGGAAAAAAGATGAGAGCAAGAAGGAAGAGGAGGAGAAGCGCCGGTGGCGACTCATTCCGCAAACGTTTGCTAACTGGCTGCAGGCGTTTGCGATTCTAGCGAGTGTCATCGGGGAAAAGGCACCCGAGAATTGCTCGGGTCTCTTTTGCTATATGGATGCGATTGGGGAAGCGCATCGGGCTTATGGGGGTCAAGCATGGCTGCGTTATGACGAACAATTTCGTCAGCGGAAGGCGGTTCGCCCTTCAATCAGGTGGGACCATAAGGATATTGGTCTGTGGTTGAAGGTCATGGCCCCGACGAAGTTTGGGCAGCCCTTTCTTGGGGGGGCCGGTTCGTCCGGCCAAGGGGGGAGCATTGGGGGCACTGGGTCAGGATCCCAGCCCGGTGCCTCGAAGGGTGGGGTTTGCTGGGCGTTCAACGGGGGGCAGTGTAAGTTCGGGTCCGGTTGCCGTTTCAGACACGTATGCTCCTTTTGCGCCGCGCCGTCCCACCCAGTTACCCGTTGTTTTAAAAAGGGCCGGAGTAAAGGGGCCGGGGCGGGTGCTCAAGGGGGTGACTCCGGTGAAGCTGGGCGAGATGGAACCTTTTCTAGCCCGCTATCCGGATAGGGGAACGGCGGACCTGTTGGCCTCAGGGTTTGGGCAGGGATTTGTAATCCCGCCTCCCAGTCACGCGGTACCTTTTTCGACAAAAAATTTAAGGTCAGCACGTGAACATCCCGAGGTAGTATCCGAAAAATTGGCGAAGGAGGTGTCGCTTGGACGGATGGCAGGGCCGTTTAAAGCCCTGCCTTTTCCGGACCTGGTGGTGTCCCCTCTAGGGGTAGTTCCTAAGAAGGAGCCTGGTAAATTTCGGCTCATTCACCATTTGTCCTTCCCAAAGGGCCAATCGGTGAATGACGGGATAGCACCGGAACTTTGTTCCGTGGTGTATACCTCCTTTGATGAGGCGGTGTCCTTAGTGCGGAAGCACGGGCGGGCCGCGCTGATGGCCAAGGCGGATATTGAGTCGGCGTTTCGCCTTTTGCCGGTTCATGAAGATAGTTTGAAGCTGTTGGGGTGTTTTTGGGATGGGGAGTTTTTCGTCGATCGTTGTTTACCGATGGGCTGTTCGCTTTCGTGTGCCTACTTTGAGGCGTTTAGCACCTTTTTGGAATGGGTGGTCAGGGATGTTTCGGGGTTGAGTTCCATCATCCATTATCTGGATGACTTCTTTTGCGTGGGGCCGGCGGGATCGCCAGTATGTGGCTCTTTGCTAGTGTCGTTGGGTTGGGTGACTGATCGCTTTGGCGTCCCCTTGGCACCCGACAAGACGGAAGGCCCGAGTACCTGTTTGAATTTTCTAGGTATATGCATTGACTCCGTGAGGATGGAGTGCAGGCTACCTCCAGATAAGTTAGATTCTTTGCGGCGAGAGGTTTGCCGGGTGGTGGGTTTACGCAAAATTCCCCTGAGAGAACTGCAGTCTTTGTTAGGGAAGCTCAATTTTGCGTGCAGGATCATGCCGATGGGGCGGGTTTTCTGTCGACGGTTGGCCAGTGCAACAGCGGGAGTGACAAAGCCGCATCATTTCGTTCGCTTGACCTGTGAACACAGGGAAGACTTGCGGGTGTGGGCGAGTTTTTTGGACTCGTACAACGGGCGGTCGATTATCTTGCAGGAGGAATTGTCTAATGAGGAGTGTGATATTTTCACGGACGCGGCGGGAAGTACAGGTTTTGGGGCCATTTGGGGGGTGCGGTGGTGTGCGGCTCCTTGGCCTGTGTCGTGGCGCGGCCTTGCGGTCATGAAGAATCTGGCCTTCTTGGAACTGTTCCCTATAGTTGTGGCGTTGGAGTTGTGGGGCGACATTTTCCGGGACAGGAAGGTTCGCTTCTTCTGTGATAATTTGGGGGTAGTCTTGGCGATCAACAACCTGACTGCCTCTTCGCCACCGGTAGTACGTCTGTTACGTATGTTAGTTTTGCGGTGTTTAGAGCTCAATGCATGGGTGAGGGCGGAACACGTCCCTGGGGTCCAGAATGCCATTGCTGATTCTCTTTCTCGGTTGCAGTGGGACCGGTTCCGGACTTTGGCTCCGTCGGCAGCAGAGCACGGGGAAGAGTGCCCCAGTCACCTATGGACCGTGGCCTTCGGGACGCAGACCAGCTGATTCGGGCGTCCCTGTCAGGTGGGACCTGGGCGGCTTATGAGGCAGCCTGGGTGCAGTGGTCAGATTGGCTGGGGTGTCTGGGTGATGTGGTGTCGGAGGAAGATCACATTGGGGCTCTTCTTTGTTGGCTGGGGCGGGTCCAGGGGCTCGGTTGGTCGGTGTCTCGGGTCTCGAGGTTTATATCCGGGTTGGCGTTTGGGTTTAGAATGAGGCGGCAGCGTGATATAACTAAGGATTTCGTGGTTTCCCGGGCTCTCCGAGGTTATAGACGGGGCTGGGCGGTAAGAGACTCTCGGCGCCCGGTGGGTTTCGCCCTGCTGGTTCGGCTTGGCGGGGTGTTAGGGGAAGTAGCCAGCTCGAACGATGAAGTAGTGCTTTTCCGGCTAGCATTTGCCTTAGCGTTTTTTGGTGCATTGCGCGTGGGAGAGCTGGTGTCCCCTAGTCGGTTGCGAGGGGGGGGCCTACAACAAGAGGACGTGTCGGATCTCGGGGATGCCATCATGTTTTGGATACGTCGGTCAAAAACGGATCAGGTCGGCAGAGGGAAGCAGGTGACCCTGAGATCGGTCCCGGGGTCCGCGATGTGCCCGGTGCGGTGCTGGCGGGAATTTCTGTCATTGCGCAGGGTTGAACCGGGGCCGCTCCTGCGGCACGCAGATGGGACGTTCCTTTCACGTTTCCAGTTCACTGCGGTATTTAGGCGTTGTTTGGGGGCAGTGGGGCTGGACCCTGCTTCTTTTGCTCCGCACTCCTTTCGGATTGGGGCGGCTACTGAGGCGGCGGCTTGGGGCCTTAGTGCAGAGGTGGTTCGTAGGATTGGGAGATGGGAGTCGGATAGGTTTCGACTGTATATCCGGCCGCATTTGGCGGCTTGAAGATAGCGGGGTTGCGGGGGTAGTAAAGGGGGAGGGTTTCTTGGGTATGGCTAGTGTCAGCTTGTCTTTCTTTGTTCTGCAGTGCGTCCTCCGTTCCTGGTTTGGATCCTGGGCCATTCATACGTTCATTGGGGTGCCGAGCGAGCGGACATGCGGCCTGATGGCCGTCAATTGGGCTTCCCTCGGAACGTCGCGGTGGTTCGTTGGCTCGGTCAGCGTGGGATGCGTTGGCTAGGTGTGGTCCCGGAGGTTACACGATTTGCAGCCCTGGATAGACCTCCGGACATTCTGGTCCTGCATGTAGGGGGCAATGATTTGGGGTCTCTGACTTTCAGGGAACTTGTGCGGAATATCAAATATGATTTGCTGCGATTATGGAGGTCCTTTCCGGGCATGGTTATTGTCTGGTCGGATATCGTGTTTCGGCATCATTGGAGAGGTGCTCGTTCGGTGGAGAGGGTGAACAAGGCCAGGGTTAAGGTGAATAGGTCGGTGGCAAAGTTTGTGGCTAGGAATGGGGGCGTGTTTGTCAGACACCTGGAGTTGGAGGAAGGAACGGACAATTTTTGGAGGTCTGATGGGGTCCATCTGACGGCTGTCGGACTGGACTTATGGGCGCTGGGCCTTCAAGAAGGCATTGAGAGAGCGCTAGGCCTGGTGGGGGCCTCGCATGCATGAGGTTTCATGGCATGCTCGTGGTGGCGGCGGGGGTTCTTGGAATTGGACGAGGAGATACGGTGAGGGAGTCATTCGGGGTATGATTCCCTCCTATTTTTGAGAATGGTGGATCGACCTGGCGAAGGTGGTGGGCTCTTGCAGGCTGGAATCCCTGCAGAGCAAAATGGGTGAGCCATCTTGTATGGCTTTAGGACCCCCGAGCCAGTGGAGTACGGCTGGGGGTAAGTGGTGTTTTGGTTCCCTTCGGGGATTTCGTCGCCAGGTCGTAAGTCGGTTGGTTCCAAGGACCTCTGCCCCACTTGGTTGTTCCTGGAGTTAAAGTTTACAGTTATATGGGTATATGTATGTAATTATATCTATGTTGAGGTATGTATATATATATGTATATATAATGGTAGGTGGGGGTTGTGATGGAGTTTCATATATACATATATATATATATATATATTGTAGAGTTTATGTTATATTTTTATATGGTTATTTATTTATGTTGTATTTTGTTAATAAAACGGCTGCTGTGGCCAATTTTATCCAACCTGTGTGGTATGTGCTCATTTAAAGGGGGGGTCACAGCAGGGTAGGGTAAAGACCGTGTGGGGGGTGGTGGGGTTGGGCTTAGAGCGCCTCAGCGCTGCAAGGGTCAAGCAGCGCGCCGGACCGGGCCACGCCCCCTAGGGGAGGCGCGCCATGACCCGGCGGGCTGGGCGCGGCTGAAGCCGCGGGTACGTGCGGCCGGAAGCGGAGGCTAGGCGGAAGTGACGGGGTGTATTTAATACCTCCCCTTCCGGCCGTGCGGCACTTTCGCGCCGTTGCCAAGCTGTCCCACCCTCCCTCCCTAGTTGGTTTTAGGGGATGCAAGCCTGAGGTCGTCATGGTAGTCGTTGGCGGCGGGGGTTCTTGGAATTGGACGAGGAGATACGGTGAGGGAGTCATTCGGGGTATGATTCCCTCCTATTTTTGAGAATGGTGGATCGACCTGGCGAAGGTGGTGGGCTCTTGCAGGCTGGAATCCCTGCAGAGCAAAATGGGTGAGCCATCTTGTATGGCTTTAGGACCCCCGAGCCAGTGGAGTACGGCTGGGGGTAAGTGGTGTTTTGGTTCCCTTCGGGGATTTCGTCGCCAGGTCGTAAGTCGGTTGGTTCCAAGGACCTCTGCCCCACTTGGTTGTTCCTGGAGTTAAAGTTTACAGTTATATGGGTATATGTATGTAATTATATCTATGTTGAGGTATGTATATATATGTATATATAAGGGTAGGTGGGGCTTGTGATGGAGTTTCATATATACATATATATATATATATATATTGTAGAGTTTATGTTATATTTTTATATGGTTATTTAGTTATGTTGTATTTTGTTAATAAAACGGCTGCTGTGGCCAATTTTATCCAACCTGTGTGGAATGTGCTCATTTCAAGGGGGTCACAGCAGGGAAGGGTACAGCCCGTGGGGGGTGGTGGGGTTGGGCTTAGAGCGGATCAGCGCTGCAAGGGTCATGTAAAGAAATGATTTCTAGCCTTCAGCAGCCATTTCTGACTGTGACTGTTATATGTCAGTACTTGCTTTATCTGTTTTAGTTATCTGCTTCATTTTCTTTCATAATTTTGCATTATGTTGGGGCTTCAGAACCAATTACCAGTTTTCCATTTAGTTATGGTCTCCAATTAGTATTGTATGCTGAGAGAAACAAAATAAACCATTTTAAAGAATTTTTAACTTGGAAAAAAATCTTACAAAATGTCAGCACGTTCTACATTAAGGCCAGTGGCGTAGCTACAGGGGGTGCAGCGGTAGCAGTCGCTACTGGGCCCTGCAGACTGAGTGGGCCCAAGATACCTTCTGTCGCATAAAAAAACATAAGTATTTTAAATGGCGCATGGTACCTGGGGGGCCCCATTTCATTTTTTGCACTAGGGCCCAAGAGCTTGAAGTTACGCCTCCGATTAAGGCTATAATAAAATGTTATATTCTAGCTATAGGGTAAGGTAAAGATGGTACAGTTTTCATCTATTCATAAACCATTTTCAGAAACGCCCAATAGGGGGCAGCGCACGCTTCTTTCATGGCTAAGCAGTTTTCTCAGTACAGAGCTTTCGCTGAATATCTGTTTTTAGTCTGGTTGGTATTGTTTCTAAGAAGCTTCTCCAGCTGTGCTGAATGAGTGAAAGAATTAGCGAAGGAGGGGGAACAGGGAAGGAGGACTAATAAGATCAGGGGGAGTATGAAAAGCAGGAAACATAATACGGACGGAACTGTACAGGGATGAGGAGAATCAGGGCTGCTCACCGTATAATTCTGTGTCGTGCAATCCATCCAGTCATAAATATTTAGTATGTCTATGAATCCTGAGCAGACAAGCCGATTGCATTATTCAGCCGTGGAGATGGCTTTGCAACAGAAAGTTTAGGAATCAGTTTTTTATGATTTATCTCCCTGAAATCTTCATTTCTATTATTTTAGCACCATTCTGGCATATTTACTTTCTAATAGTTTAGTATAGACCCTGTAATATCTGCAGTGGCATCACAAATTCATCTTACTATAGCAATAGATCTAAATGTTAACCTATCCATGACTTAAAAAATGTTTTGATCTGATCTTAGTCGTATATGTTGGTTCATTGCACCAACCCTGAGAGGCTGGGGTGCAAGTCTGATGTTTAGCGGTGACAAAATTTCATCATGTATAGAAGGCACTGAAACTATTAGGGAAACCCAGACACAAATATTCAGATCTGCAGGATCCAGATAATGTAATATTTCAGCTGGATTAGCTTCATAAATACTGGTCCAGAGAAAACTTAAGAGGCTTGTTTCCACTATGATGGCATATCGATAAGGTAGTTCTTAATATGTTGCCAATAGAGTGTAGAAACCAGCAGCACCTCCAAGCTTCAAGAAACAGAATCCTTTATAGTAACTTATACGGCATAAAAACATCCAGACGTTGCACAAGAAGCATGGGTGTAAGGTAGTGATGCTTACCCGTTTTGCTAGCTATGATTAAGGACTAATTAGAGTCATAAATGCATAAGCGTCACTACTTTCCATCCATGCTTCTTGAACAACGTCTGCATGTTTATAATTTAAAACAAAAAATTCAGTTTCTTGAAGCTTGGATGTGCTGCTGGTTTCTACACTTTATTGGTGACATTTTGAGAACTTCTATAAATCTGGGAACGGAGAATCCCTGTGACCCCTCGCACCCTCATAAGGTGAGCTGAAAATCTCTTGCGTGTATATACATATAGAATGCACCATCAAAGTGTGATAGCTGCTGTTCCCACCACTGGGACCAGGGTCTATTTCAGAAATGAACCCCCAAAAGTCTCAGCTCAGAATAGAGAGCTGGTTACATTTGCACATGACTCTTCATTCTGTTCTATGGAGTCTCCAAGTACATCCGGAACTCCCATAGAACAGAATGGGGAGTCGTGTGCATGCGCGTGCCTTTTTAGCTGAGACTTTTAGGGGCCCAATCCCAAGATAAGTGTGGGTCCTAGAGGTGGGACGCACACCTATCACTTTGTGATGGCATATCCTATTTATATGCCATCAAAATGCATGGTGGGAACAGACTTTTAATTAGTGACATACTGAAATGGGTTACATCAGGCCAGAACATTTTTTAATGGGCTAAAATATTTTTTCTGGGTCAACAGTTATAGCAATCATTTTATGACTTTTCTAAAAACTCTCATGGAATAATTCAAAAATTGAGCTGTACTGATTCTTCCAAAGACTCATGATGGAAATGTTATGAAAACATCACAACTGGAAATGATCCAATTCAATAAGTGGGTAATTATGCCATACACTGGCACTCCTTGTTGCCATTGGAATTACAAAGAACACTCAGCATTAAAAGGTATTCCCATCTTAGATATCTATGGTACATCCTGTAATTTGTGATAGGCCCCATTTTACCTCTGGGAGATGTGCATATGTTGAAAATCTAGGAACCTCGATCCCTGTTCTGCCTGCTGAATCAGGAAATAGTTAAATCCCATTTGGGGATTGCAGTACCCACCATTCCATTCATCCTGTACCTGATTCCTATTGGGATGAAATCCACATCTGTTAGACATTTATGACAGAACTGGTGGAATTGCCATAAATGTCTGAGAGGGAATATCTCTTTAAATAAAAACTTCAGTGTCTTCATTGGACACCCAGTAGTGACCTATAATCTGTGTGAGAACCTGTCAGCAAGTGTGTCATTCCCATCCAATGCCACCATAGAAGGAATACAAAATGAAAAAGGGTTGTCTTGCTACAAAGATTAGCTTTCAACATGTAAGGAACACTAAAGGAAGACGTTTTCCAAACTTGCTTTGTTCATTGTTTTTTGTTAAGGAGCTACAAGTGATTTTATCACCTTCTGCGCTCTGTTTGGTTTCCCAAGTGACCGACCTAGGGACTTCTTCTCCCCTGCTGTTTGTTCTATCTGATAGCAGGGAGTGACATCATCACACAGGTCGCAGCCAGCACAGAACTCCGGACAGTGAGAGCTTGTGTGTTATCTGATCTTTCAGACAAAAGACAGTAATTTCTACTGTTTACTTTAGCTCAGTAGCTTTTTTCTGTCCTGGTAAACGGTAATTTAGCTAATCTAGTCTAATAAACATAATAAACAGAGAAGTCTGAATACACGGAGCTGATATGCTAATTACAGACAGCTGGACCAGGAAGTGACAGAGCAAAGCAGCATTATTTCATTCATGCATCCTATGAAATAATGAGATGAGACAACCCCTTTAGGGCGCATCCCCACGGCATAGAACAAATACCGTCCGGTTTGCCGGCCGGTGTTCGTCCTGTTTTGTGTCCTGTCCCCACGGCCGCGGGGGGGGCGGCTTTTCTCCGTGATGAGCGGAGAAAAGCCCTCCCCCTTCAAATTGAGAAGCACAGATTCCGTCCGAAAACCGGACGGAAGATTGTGCTTCTACAATGTTTTGCAGCCGAACCGCCGGATGGAAAACCCGTGCAGTGGGGACTGCTGCACGTGTTTTCCATAGAGCACAATTGTGCTCATTTTCGGCAAGTTTTTCAGAAAAACCGCAAACCGGCTGAAAAAACGGCCGAAAACCTGTGCAGTGGGGACATGCCCTTAAGGTTCTCCAGATTGAGAGTTGCTTTTTTACTCATTTGTAACTCTAGTTTTTAGACAAGGATCCTAATCAAGAGGTTTGCTTCTATAAGTTTTCTAAATCAGACAGTCCTTTTAATATAAATCATTTGAAAAATGTTAGCAATAGAAACTTAGTACAGCAAGTTTTTCTATAGATCATTATTTTGTTCTATTGTTTTTAACCAATTCTGACCACATGATTGTGTTACAAATTGTGCACATGCTCAACAAGTGCTTATCATAGGCATATAGTTATAGAAGTCATTATACAGAGAAGAAGATTCTACGTCATACCAGAAACTAAAGATTAAGTTGAATCGTATACAACAGTGTTCCTCAACTCCAGTCCTCAAGTCACACCAGCAGGTCGTGTTCTCCGAATAGCACATAGAATGCACTCATATTATTTATATCCCCAGTGCTCTACTAGGGAAATCCTGAAAATGTGTGGGTGGGCTTTGTGCACTGGAGTTCAGGAACACCGATGTATCTCAGCGCAATCCCTCTAGAAGAACGGGGGCAGTATAAGACAACAGAAGTAATGATGCTGAATTGCTTTAGAAGAATGTTAAGTAGGACTGTAAATTTTAGGGCAGACTTATCCACAAGAAAACAGGTTGTCACCTTTCTAAAGCCTATATTAATGACCTAGAAATTACTTGGTGCTCCTCTAAAAAACTGCACTTCTCAAACTTGCATCTGTCTGTAACTTTACTTTTTCAAGGAGACCAATTCAGACATGTGCATGCACAATGGTATCTGCCTGCAGCATACACAATGAAAGGGCTTTTATAAGAGCATACATAGCATGGTTCAGGGTCTGGAGCTTTACGAGGAACAAAACTCTGGAATGGGAAGGAATGAAAAGGGAGTCAATTAGGCAGCTCTTGAGAAAAGGCAACCCTAGGTTATCAGTCATACAGGGAGGATCATTATGTAGGACCTTCTGGGGGTAGTTAACATATTCAGGTACATCAGTCTGAAGGACGGTTAGGGATTTGTCTGTGACTAGGAAAAACAAAGGATGAGGAAGAAAGTTAAGGTGGTACAATCCTGAATGCGAAAGGATAAAGTGGCTTCGACAGACCCGATATCTTTGCTAGAGCTGTAATTTTCTTGCAGGCACATTATACAGCGCTGGAAAGAGCTTCTTGGCAATGAGTCAACATGCTCACTTGCTCTGTGCTCAGGGGAATTTCATGCACGGGTTTTAAATAGCCTCCCTCTGCCCGCCTTTCATTTGCTAAAAGGTGATTTCCTTCTCTCCTCTCCTTGCCCGTTTGAAAATGAATCTCGTGAATTGCTAATTATGCCTTGCGAGGCACGTTATAAGACAGTTCTATGAGATGCATGAAGGTCGGGTATCAGGAAGCGATTGGGACATTGAAAGAACGTTCCGGGGGCTGCTAAAGATTACGGAAAAATTGTTCTTCTCAGCAATTCCGATTTACTATCTCAGTATCCAAAATAAGTGTAAAGCAGCAATGAGATGAGGAAATGAGTGGGGGATATCAATTAGTCAAATAAATGAAACCCCTTACACAATGTAGGCGCTCGTGTAGCCATAGAGCCTTAAATAAAATACACTAAAAGCATGAGCTAATTACTCATATGAGCTCTGCAGTGTATTGCCTGACCTTATATTCAGGATCTTATAAGTCTTAATACAGTACCGCGGTCTGGTTAAGAATCCACATATTGGATTTATAGGATGGAAGTTCGGAGCATATTATGTTTTTGCTATAGTCAGACCATATGGCAGCTGTTGGAGACGTTGGTTAGGGTCTCTAGGCAGACATGAATACGTTTGCGCTAGTTAAACCACATTCATTTAATAAGAGCACCTGGAACACGTTGCCTGCTATCGTCTTTCATGTCTCCAAGCGCTCAATATTGTTATACGGATTTGCCCTTAGAAGACAGAGCTGCTCCTGTGGGTGCTTGCAAGGCGCTAATTATGTTTTTTTGCCTTAACAATTGAGCATCATATGGCTTGGCTTTTTATGCATTCCTCATCCGCCCTGGTCTCATGTGGTTTATAAGCAGCATCTTCCCAGAGATCTGAGAAGCATTACAAGATTTTTCCCATGCAGAGCTGAAAGAGTCAAGAGCTCCTCTGCGTGCCTCACTCAATTGACATTTGCTATGGTCCAGAAAGCACTGAAAATAATAAGGGTGACCAATATGTCTTTTTTAATTTACTGACATTAATCAGAAAAAAAAATGCACATACAAGGTGACGAAGCTTCCCCACTCCAAACCAATATATATCAATTAACACTTCCTATTGTTTAGCAAGCTGGAAATCCATTAAACTTTCTACATTGCTATATATGTCTGATGCATAAAAAACAATAGATGCTGTAGTATGGAGTGGATGCAAAGACAGAAGGAGATTCATTAACAGGCTCAGACTAGCCCACAGGGGGCAGGGGGAACCTCCAGTGGGCCACTGGGCATGGGTGGTGCCTGGGCAAAGTGGGCCACTGAGAATAGTAGAGAGAAAGAGAAAGAAAGGAAGAAAACAAGAGACGTGAGTTATGTCAGTAGCTGTTGGAAACAGTAGCTGTGTGGTGGGCCCCAAGAATCAATTCCGTTGGTGGGCCCCAAGAATCAACTCCCAGTCTGATACTGTTCAAATATGATGCTATATTTGCATCAAAATATTGTGGTGTAAAGAAATCAGACTTCAATATAGCATGTTAACAGTGGAATACTTGGCACAACAAAACTTTCTTTCTCATCCAAAAGGCTATTAGTTGCTTCCCTTACCTTTTTCATAGTATCAGAGTCCTGTAGTGTTATAGTAGGTGTTACATAATAATCTTACATGGGCTTTCTGGGAAACAAAAAAAAATAATCTCAAATTGCTAATCTGAATCTTTATTCAACTTCTTGTGATATTTTCTTTGTTTAGTTTTTCCTATGCTGCATGTAATCTCCCCTCTCTGCAGCCGAGCAGCAGCATTTCTGGTTGCTGGTTCCCTTTAAAACTACAAACCCCAGGATCCTCTGCTGTGCTTTATCTATCTTTCTTTCTCCCTACTTAAAGGGGTTGTCTCGCTACAATGATTGGGTTTTAATTAAAAGATCTTTAAAAAACAAGCAGCTTTGTAATATATGTTCATTACAAATGTTCTACTGATTTTTAGTTATCCCTGGTAGTAGGAGTGCATCAGCTCCTCAAATCACTATAGCCACTGACCTGTTGATTGTTATCTCACTGGCTGCCAGTCCTGGTGACTCATCAGCTTCTCAATACAGGTCAGAGCACAGAGCCCTTCCCGCACAGTATGTGATGCTTCTGTAGGGGAGGGGGAGGGCTCTACTCCTGGCATCTGTGTCTGTGTAGCTATGCTGCCTGGATTAACCCTGTGTGTGCCTGCTCCCTCCTGCTCTCTACACAGATTGAGGAGAGCAGAGGTGAGGCTGATCTGTGGTCAGTACGATGTGACATCAGTGAAGTGTGTTACTATAATCACGATGTGTCTGTGGAGCTTTGACTATACTAATAGAACAGATCAGGGGGGGCATGTGAACGGTTCATATCCCTCCCTGCTCTCTGTATTAGTGACACATTGTGATTATAGTAACACACTTCCCAGCTGCCCTGTGTCTGTTCTGATGGGAGGACTGTGTTTGTGTTTGTTGTTGCTTGAGATGTCCGTGGAGATTTGTATGCTAAGCAGGGGGTATAGGAACCTTTACATCCCCCCCCCCTACTCTGCTATTAGCATACACAGCTTCACAGACCTCTGGCTTCATAGCCACTCATAGATCAGCCCTCTCCTGTCTCCTGACTCTGTGGAGAGGAGCAGCAAGAGCTCAGCCACAGCAGCAGCATCCCTGAATTCAAGAATCCTATGCTGCCAGACACACTGAGGTAGGTTGAAAGCCTGTAGTGAGACAACTCCTTTAAGTCTCAATGCACACTCCCTGTTTTCAGTCCAATGTTCAAAGTCTCAAACTTAAAGTGAATCACATAGATTATGCCCCCTTGCTGAGGACAGCACAAGCTAGTGACAGTCATGCTGTTTCCAACGCTGTGTCCCTTATTCTGTAAGATGCTGGAGTTTTTGAGTATTTAGTGCTCAAATCTGCAGTTTTCAGCCAGAAAAGGTAAATGAAAAGAGTCATTTGAGGCTAGCCCCGCCACTTCAACTGACTAACCTATTACTTTGAATAGGTAGAAACATGAGAATAACTGTCAGGTGGGCGGGGCTAGCCTTTGGTGGGTGTGGCTAACACCTGCTCATTAATAAGATTTGAGCATTATATGCTCTAAAACTACAGCATCTTATAGCTGGAAACAGCATGTCTGTCACTAGCTGTTGCTGTCCTCAACAAGGGAGGCATAACCTATGAAACAGTTTGGCTTGAAAGGCTTTCCTGAAAAAAGCCAAACCCCTTTGGTCAATTGGGATGAAAACTGTTTAGGTCTAAGACTTTCTTTGTTACACATAGCAACCAATCAGAGCTCCCCTTTCATTTTTTCAGAGCACTATATGAAATGAAAGAGCAGCTCTGATTGGTTGCTATGTGTAACAAAGAAAGTCTTAGACCAGACAGTTTTCATACATCTCCCCCTTGGTCTCATGGGCTTAACACAGAGCCGTTTCCTGTATCTAGCACACAAAACTAATGAGCGTCCGGTTATCAAACTGTTGATGTAGAACTGCAGGAAGCCCACAGAAAATGTAATGAAAGTACTTTAGAAAAGTGCCTAATTTTGGGAGAGATATTATATACAAAATTTATTTTTTTTTGCACTGGACAACCCCTTTAAGAGAAGCATGAAAGTATGGACCAGCAATAATACCAAGACCAACAAATATCTGTGTAACGTGAACAAGAGTAGAGTAGAAAAAAAGCAATCCTATGCCACATTATATGTGCTATATACAGTACATAAATGACATTCATATTTACAGCATGTAGGATTGAAAATGCATGAAAATGATTCCTATACTGCATTATACACACGAACAACAATGAAGCATTTAGCTCCAAAATTACAAGGCCTTTAACCACAATGTAATAAGTAATACAACAGAAGGCATGGGAAACTATCTCATCTTGGCTGCAGTCTGCAAGAACTATGTGCAAGCTGGTCTGATGAGAATCATATAAGAAAACATATATGAATTGATGACATTATTTAAGTTGTTTATTGATGAACCGTTAACTTTATTATTGTAGAACCTATGGGCGATTTGTATGATTTTTGGCGTTTAGACACTAATTTTTCTGCACGTAATTTTCGTATAGAATTCGCCTGGTTTATGCACCCGTTCTACTGTGGGTCATAAATCAGGAGCTTTCTAGCGAGAAACGACCATTCAGGCTCAGGTAAACCACTTTCAAAGTGGTTTACCTGTACCAGCAGAATGCCCCTGGAATTGCCGTACTGAAGCTATAAATCTATAGCTTCATACGGTTCTAGTGTGCCCCGCCTGCCACAAGCCCTCCGAAATCAGGCATTTACAAAGTGCCGCGGGCGCTCTGTAATGCGCCTGATATTGCTGTGTGGCCGATTTAAACCTATTGCGAACGGGGCTGCGCTAGATGCCGGGCTGAAAAGAACCAAGGTTTCTGGCGCAGCCCCGTTCATACATGTCACCCTAAATGTCTGTTTTATTTCTTGAAACAGCGCCACTCCTTTCAATGGACTGCGTTTGGTATTGCAGCTGACTCCATGTACTTGAATAAAGATGAGTTGTAATAACACACACAGCCCATATGCACAAGAATGGCGCTGTTTCTCTGAACAGCAAACAAACAAACAATAATTTATATTTTATTAGATACAGTACAATATAAACTCATCACTACCCATAAAGCTCTCCACAGTGCTGCACCCCTCTACATCTCCTCCCTCATCTCTGTCTACCACCCTATCCGCTCTCTCTGCTCTGCTGATGATATCAGATTACATTCCTCAATCATCCGAACCTCACATGCCCGTCTCCAAGACTTCACACGTGCGTCACCAGTTCTCTGGAACATGCTTCCGAGGGCAATCAGGCACACTCAGAATTCTCATAGCTTTATGAGGGCCCTGAGAATACATCTTCTCAGTCTGGCCTACCAGAATCATTAATGGCTACCCCTCCACAGCCCACTCTCTAGCGCACACTTATCTGTCACTCCCTACAATTCGGCACTTATCTGTATATAGATGTACTGTCTGGGTGGCAGGTTCATCCGATTTCTATATAAACCACCCCATATTTATGTCTCATGGCTGGACCATTGTAAATCTAGCACTTCTTACCCTTCGTCTCATCCGTACACCCTAATAGATTGTAAGCTCTTGCGAACAGGGCCCTCACACCTTGTGTCTCATCAGTAAGTAGCTTTTCAGTGTGCAATGTATGTCTTTTTGTCTGTACCTACACCCTCTAAATTGTGAAGTGCTGCGGAATATGTTGGCGCTATATAAATAAAGATTATTATTATTATATAGGATATATGAGTATGTTGTTCGTATAAAAAAAGTACAGCCATTTACTTAGCGATATTATTGGTTGAATGGACCTGATAATAACTATTTATATTAATTTGTGCCCCGTCAATATAGATGGATAGGAATAATAATATCTATTATTTAGAAAGCTTCTAATACACGTAAAAACATTAACGTTAACAAACTCAATAAAAAGTATATAAAACCATATAAGAATTAAATTGTCCAGAATAATCTCTAAAACCTGACAAGCTTTACATTATTATAATACGTACATAAAACAATGAATGTGTGTCTAAATAAATCAATTTAGCTCAAACAATTCAATATTTAGGATGTTTTATGTGACAGTACTGTGCAGAATATGAGAAGGTTCCCTCCAGTTTACACCAGTAGCTATAGGGTTAATGTACTGCAGACGTGCGGGGCCTGTAAGCATTCGTAGTCAGGATCAGCTCTCAGAGTATCGATTCACTGATGGCAAAGGATCGTGATCACTGACAGGGTGGTCCAAAGGAAGTCTGGGAATCATTGATGTATGCAGAAAAATTGACAAGCCTGGAATCTAAAGGGCAAGCGACATGTGTAAACAGGAATGTGTTATATTTTATGGCTTTTTTTTTTTTCAGATTTCCAGGAAAAAATACGTGCAATGCTGAGATTATAGGTTGGTAATTTATCGGATCATTCCTTGTATATGGATTGCGAGTCTCTCTGGCTGCCCATAATCAAGCGCCCAAGGCGATTAGTAGCTGGTAATGAGAAACCCCTCTCCCCCTCCTTCTCCCGCTCATGTCTGCTACTTCCACATTACAAGGCTGCGAGGAATCTTAAATTCCTACTTCTCGGATCACCTATTGTGAAATGAGCTTGCACCACTACGACTCCTCTCTTCTTTCTCTTACACTGAGCAGAAACCAAATAGCTCCCATTAGATTGCAAGCTCCTTGCCATGGAAGGACATATAAGACAACATATGAAAACTGGTGCAGACTAGACAGTTGTACTTCTCAGTAGATTAGTGTAGCAGCATTCGTCAGTACATATGAAAGGGTCTCACTTTACTTTATAAGTGCATCCCATTGTGAGACACATTTATGTGCCAAAAAATGGTGCAATTTGTCTCAGCCTCGCCACTATGAAAATAGCATGGATTAGCCAGACACTTTTGCGCCACATTCTGTCGAGCCACATTCATAAATTTGTCTAATCTCATGAATCTGGTGCGACAAGTCCCCTAAGATTTTGGTGCATACAAAACTGTCAAGGGTGTCGGACATGCGCCATTTTTTGGCAAAAGATCTTTTAAAAATATGTTGGACATGGGCAACAACAGTTTTTTTGCCGCAAATCATGCCAGAAAACTGGCACAGCCCCATTCATACATGTCAATCATAATGTTCCCTAAGCACACTGTTAAATATTTATTTATTGCTTTGATCTATATAGCACTGTTATACTCCACAGCGATGTTTAGAGATAATCACATTGGTCCCTGTCCCCTTTGAGGCTGACAATCTAGATTCCATATTAACCTATCATTGTGTTTTGTGGGTGCAGGGGTATCCCATGCAAATATTAGAAGAACATACAAACTCAATGCAAATGTCTTTGGTGGGATTTGAACCCAGGTAACAGTGCTAACCTCTGAGCCACTGTCCCAATATGGAAATTTTTAAAATGTATTCTTTCATTTTTACTTTTTTGTATTATATGAAATTATCAGGAGAGATATCATCAGAGTGGCTGCATGAACTATATGCTCATAATTGGTCCTGTGAGAGCAATATACACTACAATACATGTGGATGGGGTTTCCAAAACCCCATCCACACGTGGCATAAAATGTCTGCAAAGATGCACAGCATGGAAAAGACACAGGTTATCACCCTTTCAATCTATAGAACTATTTTTATCTGCTTGCTAATGGCTGTCAGTTGTATGTCTGTCCATTGACTTTCATTATATTAACACAGTATAATGTAGCATATTGTTATGTTTTAATAAAGTGTTACTGCCAGATGGACAAAAACACACAGAAAAAAAGCAACAAATTCCATGAAATGTTTTGGGGGGGAGAGGTGGATTCAGGGGAATTAGGACCATGAATGGCACCAAAGGCCCTGCAGATTTGTGCCAGGAAGAACGCCAGAGGAATACTAGAACCCAGAACACAGCAGACACAGGACGGGAGGTAGACGGTGGTCTGGACCAGGCAGGAGTACAGGCAGGAACATGGATCAAAGCATACAGATGGTCAGAGATAGTACAAGACCCCAGCTTGCACATACTGTAGATAACTCAGGCCCTGTCTGACAGCAGAGGCTGGTTTTTATAGCCAGCAAGACAGGAAAATGGGCGTCTGCTGCTAATGCTTAGGTCAGGTTAACCATTACCCTGTTTTCTGGCATGGAGAATGCTGACGCTCCAACACAGCAGCCCCCAAAGGCATGAGGTAAGCAGGTAACGATCTTTACACATATATTTTATTTTATGCTTTTGAATGCTAAAATGTTAGAGTAAAGGACGAATAGCCTACGTGTAGGGTCCCTAAGTCTATGAGTCTTTTAAGAACAGTCACATGTTTTTTAACTCAAACCCAAGGCCTAAGCCAGGAAGGGAGTATGTGGGAGCTCGCCTGTAATTTCCAGCCAAATTTGTCGAAAACACCTTGTTTATTTCATACTAGAAATAAAGGCTGCATGCCGGATTGTCTCCAGAACTGTGGAATACACATTATTGCTATTTGTGTTTCTGCATTCTCTGGTACCATAAGCAACAATTGTAGTAAACTGGGCCAGAGAGGCAGAGGAGAGGGGAGGAGCAGTAGTAGTCATACGATCTGCTGTTCTGGTCACGCTGGCTAAAACTCTAACAACCACACCTCTCATCCTCCTCTAGAACCGGTACCACTGAAAAGGGGGTCTGCACTTGGGATGTCTGGTGGTAATTTTCCCCCAAGGCACATTAGTGGTGGAGGGTGAGGTGCCCTTGGTGTGTGGTGCAGATAAAGGCAAGATACATGGGTTCAACTCTTTCTTCATCATATCATTTTACTTCAAGGCTATACAGATGAGGAGGAGATATCTTTCAAATACACATTCACACATTCCAAGCCACACAATCATGCAGAAGAGTCTCTAATGAGCGATTTTCAGACTAAGTAAAACGTGTAGCTCCCCTTGATTCCCACGTACGCTGGACAATCCTAGGACAATCATGAGGTAAATTTAGTACCGGCAGACCTCATGGCCTTTGGGGCCCAGCAGTTTCTGGCCTGGCCTAATTAGGCCAGACCAGAAACTGCTGGGCCCCAAAGGCCTTGAGGTCTGCCGGTACTAAATTTACCTCATGATTCCTTGGAATTCAAAGTTCTACTACCAGTTAGACTGCTGCTCCCGTCTTCAATCCTCCATGTGGTCAAGGAAAAAAGAGTGAAGCTTGTCCCCTGTCAGGTTGGCATGGTGGAATTACCTCTGACTAGTTCAGAATCAGAGAACTCCAAAACTACTACTCAAAACTCACTAAATTTACTTATATTTGTAATTTTTTCATCCCCCATTGGTCCTTACTATGGGAACCTTTCTTCTCCCCACTGAGGCTGAGCGGCTGTGAACTCATTTATATATCTTCCCTAAAGCTTCTACCAAACTGAAAGAGGGGGAACTTTTGTTCAGTATGGGAACACTTATCCTGGGTGTGAGGGCTTTTTCTTTCGCTACTTTCTCCTTCTGGGAGAGAAGATCCTTGTCAGTCCACGGGAGGATAATGAGAATTAAAGGGGATGTATAGCTTCTTTAGTTTGGCTGATTTATACTGTTCTCAGCTTCTAAAAATCTAAAATCAGGGGCGTTTCTTCCCTTCCCCGCTGGGTGACATACCCCCCCCTTTACTGTTCAT